>CAUYQG010162164.1:0-21301 GCA_963574415.1 Tarsius wallacei
TTTATTTATTTAGGCTAATTGGATGTAAATTTAATTAATTAAAATGAGATCAAATGAAAAATCCAGTTCCTAGGCACATTTCAAATGTTCAGTAGTTACCACGTATTTGTACATAGACCAATGGAACACAACAGAGAATCCCGAAATAGAAACATTGTCCCTCAATCATCTCATCTTCTTCAAAGTCATCATTAATAAATACTGAGGGAAGGAAACCATATTTAGCAAATGGTGCTGAGAAATCTGGCTAACCATGTACAGAAAAATAAAACTGGGTTCTTACTTATCACCATAAACAAAAGGATGTAGAAAACAAGACATTCAACAGGATGAATGATCCAGTTTATTCAAAACGATGATGGCAATTCTGCGACCAGCAAATTTTACACTTTCCTAATCCTGAGAGTGGGTGAAAATAAGAAAAAAATCTGAAGCTGGTTGCCTCAAACTTCTGTTGTCAAGCCAAAATGAAACAGTCTTTTCTAAATTGTCACCTTTTTCACAATACAGCAGCTGAAAGTTGCAGACATACCCAGTATTTGCCTCAGACACCACTCTGAGTAGCATTCCACACTTTGTATTTTTATTTGGGGTATAAACCTGAAAAGACAATCTTCCACGATGAGATATGGATTCACCCAAGGAAAGTTCTTGTTCAGGTTTGTTCACAGTACTGAACTTATTTAAAGCATAACTTATTATGGATTCTATTTTGCATATCTGCTTGGATTTGACTGCAGTTCTGCATTATTGGAAAAATGCAAAACTCAAAAAATTTGTAGGAATCTATTTTGTGTCATTATTTTTGAAAATAAAGGCATTGCAATTGATGAACATGTTGACCAATAATCATGCATTGTGGTTTTCTTCACTTGACCCTTCAAAATATTTAATGCTGGAAATTTTTTCATCTCGAACACTGTTTTGATTTCTTTAGACATTTATATCTGTGGTGTACCTGATTATAACAACTGTTAATTTCAGTTGCTATTATTTCCATAAAATAATCTCCAATAAATAGTCTAACAACTTCACTTATATTTTGAGGATCATTTGGAAATAGCTTGACCCCTAGATTACCAATAAACACATCTAATTTTATTTTTGGATCATATTTTGTCCAGCCAATGTCTGATTCATTCTAACTGGTACTGGATTCGCTGTTATAGATGATCTGATTTTTATTTCTTTATATTGCATCATTACATCACTGTCTGTCTCATTATCACTAACAAGTTCATTGGACTCACCTTCGATCTCAGGAATCTCATTAGCATATATTTCTTCATTTTCCATAATTATGGCAAATTATTTTTAACATTGAAGTATGAAAGCACTGAAATATCAAAATACAAGTATATAGGACTAATTGCAACAAAATAATAACCAACTTGCAATTTTTACTAACTACGTAAATCAATAACAACACTGGGCAGCTGTTATCAGATAATTATCTCAGTTAACTTTCTCTCTCCTTGCTTGCCTATTCATTTTCAATAAATATAATAATACAAACATATGACATTCAGAAATAGAATTTGCAGAGATGTAAATTCACATCAGTGACATCCAGGAATAGAAATTTGGAATGGTGTAAATTTACATCAGCAGTAGCGAATGAGTTTTAAAAAGCAAATAACAACAATTTTTGTCTAAAAGAGACTTAAGAGAAATAATAAGTAAATGAAATATGAATATGAACTACATATTATATTAAAGAAGTTATTGTTTTTTTTTTGTTGTTTGTTTGTTTTTTTTTTGAGTTGTAGTCTCACTCTGTCGCCCAGACTGGAGTGCAGTGGCCGCTCCCCGCCACCGCAGCCTTGACCTGCTGGGCTCCGGCGATCCTTCCGCCTCAGCCTTCCCAGTAGCTGGAACTACAGGCGCGCGCTACCACGCCCGGCTAATTTTTTGATGTTATTGTAGAGATGAGGTCTTGCTTGCCCAGGCGGGTCTCGAACCTGCGGGCTCAGGCAATCCACTAACCTCAGCCTCCCAAAGGCGCAGGATTACAGACTGAGCCACCGAGTCCGGCTAAGAAGCTATTGTTAATGGCATTAGATTTAAGTAAAAAAGTTCAAATTGTTCAGAGATACATATTCAAGTATAGTAGAATGAAATGACACAATGTCTAGGACTTATTTGATTTAAAATACCAAAGAAAAAGCTGAATTGAGTTCAGCAAAATTTTGAGTTTAAATTATAAAAGTATATTGTATTTATTATATCAGCTATGCTTATGCATATGTTTACAATTTTCATACAGTAAAAACACCAAAGAATGATTTGAACATATTACTCTAATAGTATTGAAAATGTGTGTCATAAATTCCTAGAAAAATACAACTTCTCAAATATGACACACAAATAAATGGAAAACCAGCAAATGTACCTGAATTACAAGTAAGAGTCTTCCCACAGAGAAAACCCCAGGCTTAGACCACTTTCCTGGAGAGTTCTATATAATACTCAGAAAAAAATAACTTCAGTTTTACACAAAACCTTCCACAGAAGAGAAAGACATGGCATGCTTCCTAACTTTTACAAAATCATGCTACCAAAATGTTGAAAGCAAACAATGTGAGAAGAGCATAAAAAATGAAAATTATGGGCCAATCTCATTCAAAAACATATGTACAAAAACTATGAACAAATATTAGTAAGTAGAATCTATTAATATATGACACAATTTTGAAACCTTTAGCTTGAGACCTTTTTCTTAGGCTCTATATTTTAGGAAAGTTGAACTAAGTTGCTAGCTCACACTACACATAAAACCAACTCTGTTGTATCAGGCATAACAGTGAACAAAAAAAAGTTTAAAAATATGTAATAAAATTATCATAGTGTAATTTTTTATTAAATTTATTAATTTCATATTAATTCAGCATACAAAGTATTTCTTAAGATAAAAAATATATAATATATCCATCTGAATTTATAATATTACTTCCAGGTAATCAAAGAATATTCAAAAGATAATGAAAGCACACTTACATATTTGAAGAAGGCATCATAAGCACAGAAAAGTGACAAATTGTTAGATTCTAGAATCTTTAAAGACAACCTGAAAGCAAAAATTTTAAAAAAGATAATTTATTAATGGGCAAAATACCTGAACACTTTAAAGAAGAGAAATTTATCACAAATAAATATACAAAGCATGCTCAATTTCATGAATATTCAGGAAGATACAAATTAAATCATCTTTTTTATTCATCAAGATAATAAGAATAAAATTTCTGACAATATCAAAAATAAAAGGGCATGTGGAACAAATAAAATGCTTACTAAACATTGACAGTTGTGTACACTTTGAGAAACATTCTGTGGTATAGTACTAGGTATATGTTTATAGAAACTCTTGTTCATGACCCAAAGGGACAAGTGATAGAATGGTCAGAGCAGCATGATTTTGAATTCTGAAATTCTGAAAACAACATATACATCTTTCAGTAAGAAAATTGATATATAAATGATAATATATTTATAAAGTAGATTAGTATATAGCAATAAATATCAGGGAACATTTGGTGATTTTTCTTATAGTGTGACCAAAACGGAACACAATACCTGTGGACAAATGAAAGTGAGATATTAGATAATAACTTGAAGGGTCAGCAAAATCAAGAAAAGTTATTTTTATTTTATTAAACATATATCCTTATTAGATTATATTATTGAACATATAAGCTGAAGAAAACAACATTGTGAAAGTTTTTAAAAGCTGTTTAATAAATACATGAGCCAATTTTATGGGATTGAGGCAGGTTATATTAGTGAGAATGCCTTTGTCTCAAGAAATCAGCTGCTCTTTGAATGTTTATTTCTTAATAGTTTAATGGTTTCCATGTTAAATATTGATTTAAAAAATGAGATTAATAATGAAAGGGCGAAATGCCAAAATGGAATAATTTAATGAAGTAATCTTAGCTAAAGTGCAGCCATTTTAATGCTGCTTAGATCTGTCATGCTTTCCTGGCAAATTACTTAGCTTGTCCTCTAATCATTAGCCAAGGGCAGAACCCGTTTTCCAGAGGTAGCTATTGATAATTGTTTTACAACCCCCTCCCCAGCTTGTTTTTTATTAATTAGCTTTTCTATTCCAAGTATCTGTCTTGTAGCCATTAGAAAAATAACAAGCTAACCTCATCTATTGTGATCAGCCCTTCCTGACCTAAGTGACACAAGCAAACCCCATCACCAGGGCAGCAATTATGTAACTGACCCACCCATCTGCCTGCTGTCCATCACGGTGATGTCGTCAGTACGTCAGTACCTGTACTTACTTGCCACATCTTGATGATGTAAAACAGACCACCACCCAATCACCATAACGAACTGCCCCCATCAAAGGAAAGGAAAGGCTTAAAAAGCATTCAACCTCAAACAGTTCCTTCCATGCTTTTTGTTAAGCTCTGGCCTGGCCATGTTTTTCCCTAAGCTGTGGCCTCTTTCGCTGTCTTGGGCAGGTGAATCTTCTCTCTCTCTCTCTCTCTCTCTCTCTCTCTCTCTAATTTACTTTCTAAATAAACTGTAATTTCCAATCAAATTTCTTTGCAGTTCTTTGCATCTTACCCACGGCACCCCTCGCTGACCTAACATCTCACTGACCTAACAAATAACATGTATATGCGTTTTGTAAGTTTTATCTTTCTGTTAAGTGAAGGCAAACATTTTTAAAGTATTTTCCTTATCAAAGTGTCTGCATGAAAATTTATATTGCTATGAATATATACACAGTGCCGTGTACCAAATGGTATTACAGAAATGTTTATTTTTTAAAATTATATTTCTTCTTTCATTTCAACCATTCATTTCCCAATTCCTTTAAACATAGAACTACCCAAGGCTTTTTGCCTTACAGAACCATTTGATTTTCAGCCTTTTATTTAACTAAACCAGCACCCCTTAGGTCAAACAGAAGATTTGATTCATTAAAAAAAAAATTAGAGGAAATATTATAAACAAGTTCATGATCTTCTTATGCATCCTGTCAGTCTGTAAATGAAATAGACCTGTGTGAGCTTGCAGGGTTGGGGTGGGGAGGAGATTGGTCAACTGGAGTGAAGACAGGACAGGTACTGGTAGGTCCCAGGGAGGGATGAACTTATGATTCCCTGGGCTGAGCCTTTCTAGACAGTAAAATCCCAGCGTGGGAAGAACGCTCTATGCTCTATCTAGGAAAAAATGGCCTCACCAGGCTTGCAGAGATTTCTGTACTTTACTAGGTACTGACATAGTAGGAGGGTTTTCATATTCCCATGCACTGCACAGAAACACTAGGGGAAACTCTTTGGGAAGAAACCAAACAAATGCATTGTATACTTCCCAATTTCACCGTTAAGAAACAACAGGAAAGTTCAGAGGTTGGTGGACTGCAGTATCTCTTTTTTTGTTGTTTTTATAACGTTTTTGCAAGAACGGTTGTCTTTCGAATGAGCAGGCACACCGGAGCAGTTACAATTAACATTTTATACCCTCGGATGCAAAAATCCCTCCTCTGTTTCCCCATTTGTTGGGTATCTCAGAGGTCACATCACTCGCCTGGACATCGCCTACATGGTACATACGGGTTGGTTTAAAGAGTTTTTACAAAGTTGCCTCACTTTCGTGTTTTATTTGCCGATTGGCTTATAGGACTTATATTTAGATTGGATCCCAGCCAGAATTTATAGCCTGCCAGAATAAAAGGTCCACAAAAAAAGAAAAAAAAAAAAGCCGGGATTGGGTTAGTATAATGCAGTGCGAGACATCTAAACATTAGTTAGGTTCCAGTTTTGAAAATAAGTCATTCTGTTTTATACACTGATGACTGGCTATTAGAATTCCTGACTACCATCTCTGTGGATATCTGAGAAGATAGTTGACGTGAAAACTCAATCTCTACCCTCAATGCACTGGAAAAGCCCTACCCCTCTAAAATGTGCAACCAATACTCGTTATTTTCTCCTTAGAGCTGTACAGTTGATTTTCAAGATGTGTGAAGAAAGACAAGCATAAGTCGCCCGAGGTGACATCAAAAGATCATTTGCCTCACAAAAGCTCCTTTAGCAACAGAAATTTTTCCTTCCCCCACTGGAAGAGCTGATCCTGAGTTTGATTTCTTATGGACTAGGGCGGAAGGAAGTTTCTTATATTTCAGGATCCAGAATCCAAAGACCTCTGTCTGGCTGTCCCCATTCCCTGGGGGTGGGGGAGAAAATTTTAGCTAGAATTTGTGTTGGTGGAGGCCAATACCTGTTTCTAACTCTTTCCCTCATGCTTGGCAGTTCCAGTGCTCTCACTGCAACAAGAGATCCAGTTACTGTTTTTATTGGAGTGTGATATAACTTTCACTTTTCATGAAATATTCTTTTGATTTCTCCTCCAGTCATTTAAACATGTAAAAACCATAAAGAAGGACAAACATATGAACTTCACAGCAACTTGGATGGCTTTAGAGTCTATCATACTCAGTGATCTCTTACAGAAACAAAGAGTACCACATGTTCTCACTCATTAGTAGACCTTGAACAATTAATTATCATAATACTATAAGAAAGAGATTGGCAGTAGTGGGGAACTGCCAGGGAAGGAGGGTTTGTAGGATTGGCAGTTGAGTTGAGGGAAACTGCCAGGGAACAGGGGGCAGCACACCTCATTAACAAGGGTACCTGCATAATGAACATTTGTATACCTAACCCTGAATTGTATTCCACATCGTTAAAATAAATAACTTAAGAATAAAAAAATAAAAACCATTCTTAGCCCATGGCCACACAAAAACAGATGGCATATCAGATTTGGCCTACGGGACCTCCTTTTCTGACCCTTGGCAACACCAAGAGCTCTTGAACTCTGTGGTCTCAGTATCTCTTTATACCTTTTTTTTTTTTTTTTTTTTTAGTGTTTGGGGCCTAAACACTGAGAAACAGTAACGGTCCTATTCTCTTTATACTTTTAAAAGTTATTAAGGACCTTAAAATAACGTGTTTTTGTGATATTTAATATAGTAAACTTTAGCAAACTAAACTTTTAAAGCAGGCACTTTAAAAATATTTTATTAATTTATTAAAAAATTGCGGCCGGGCTTGGTGGCTCAGTCTGTAATCCCGCAATTTGGGAGGCTGAAGTGAGTGGATTGCATGAGCCCGCGGGTTCTAGACCCACCTGGGCAATTTGGCGAGACCTCATCTCTACAACAAATCAAAAAAATCAGCGGGGCATGGTAGCGCGCGCCTGTAGTTCCAGCTACTTGGAAGGCTGAGGCGGAAGGATCGCCGGAGCCCAGCAGGTCGAGGCTGCGGTGGCCGGGAGCGGCCGCTGCACTCCAGTCTGGGCGAAGAAGTGAGACTCCAACTCAAAAAAAAAAAAAAAATTGCAATAACTCCATTGTTATGATTAGTGTAACACTCTTCTGCTCTCCCTTGATACTGATAAATCAGAGGGGCAGGGAACTGGTAGAAATAAATTTATGTCTGAATTTGAATCCAGGGAGCAGACCAGGACTCAAGGTCGTTCTAAAATGGTTGTGCCCACCCTGCAGGCCTTGCAGTCCATTTTCATAGTCTAGAGTTGTGGGTACCTCTACATTAGCCACGGGACCAGCAAAATATTGTATAGCGCTTAAGTTACACCTCCATTTTACATTTAGATGTTGACATGTAAAGAACGTCTAAGACCTCATGCATTGCAAAAGTTATGCAAAGCGTAAGACTTACAATTCCATGGATGCAAAAGTTATACAAATCATAAGACTTATGGTTCCAGGGATACTATATTGTTCAAGCCTATGACTCTTAAGAACGGGGAGTCAATGGGGATTTATATCTTTGGGTGTAGTCTGCTGGGAAGTCAAGGATCCCCTGAAGCTACTTACTGGGAGTACACAGAAGACAAGAGAACTGTTAGTAATGTGCTCAGGAATGTGCAGGAGCGCTTGAACCCCGGTCATGCCTTTCTCTAGGGTCTGTGGCAATATGGACAGACACTAGTGGGTCTCTGTATCATCTGTATCACCACTCCACATTAACAATTTTTTAAAAATTAAACATTAACTCTATTTCCCAAAACAAAAAACAATGAGAGTAACTTTTTTATATTTTTAATATATTCCACATATATTCAATTGTTTTATATTTAATGAATTTGATTGATATCTGGCTTAATAGAAAGCAGCTAGATTCCTATATCTGTTTCTGCATTCCATCTGTTATGCTGGCACGTGCCATGTAGCCTCTGTGAAGTTGAACTGTACACTCATGACGGAATAAAAGGGAAAAGGGTGAATAACTTTTAACATTATTGTGAAAATAGTCTTGACCCTGTTGTTCTCCTGAAAGCCCACAATATATGCTGGACTGCCTCACTAAAACAAAAGAGCAAATGTTAATTTTGAAAACAACGGGCTTGCCAAATGAACACTTGCCTGTCATTCTTCTTTCATCTATATTATTCAAGATCAATATTTGTCCCAGAAACCAACACATAATACTGACTCCTTGTCAAGGTGACCCTGTTGTGTTCACCACAACAGTCTTCCAAGGTGTTTTCTACCCTCCACTTTATGTATCTTCTACTTTATTCAGAAGTGGACCTCACCTTCTCATTGCCTCTGAATTTTTGTGACTTGTAACTATCTTTCTCCCATTTTGAGTAATAAATGTGTGTTCATCATTTCCAAGGTCAATCCTTTCAGGAGTCCATGAAAATTTTATTCTCTCGTCTATTTCTTTTTCTCTTTGAATTTTTTTCCCTCTTTTACTTGTTTTTAACTACCTCTAAGCTAACTTTCTGACTTGAAAACACAACAACACAAACAGCATGCATTACTTCAAGATCACATTTTTCTAAGGGCACTGTTTTTTTTTAATAAAGATTTTATACCTCTCAATCAATTTCTCAAAAAATACCAAAGGTGCCCTGCTATATCCCCTCATCTACTAAGGGAATAAGTATTTAGTAATTGCCAATTATGCACTGGACAATTCCTAGTTGATAGATGTGAAGCATCAATAAACTATAACCCTGCCCTTTGTAAATTTGAAGCCTAGTTAATACAAATTATATTTTTTAAAAAAGAGTGGATTCACTCGGAAAGAGCAATAATGAAAATATCTAATGTATCGGCCACATAGTCAATCCTCCTTCAAACTCCTTTTTTAGCTTTTCAGCATGAAGTGCACTGATTTATCTCCTAATATCATTAGTGTGTTTTCTCTGTTATCTATTGATCCTTATCTTCCCTCAGGCTTCCCAAGGCTTCCCTAATTTTTTTTTTTTCCTTTTCCTTTAACTCCTGCTTTAAATTGACCTACACGGGTTTGGATTTTTAGCAATTATCAGTTCTGTGAGTAAGTAACAATAGTGCCAGCAATTATAATTTGGTGAATGTTGAAAGTACTTTTCCTGACAACTTTGCTCGCTGATAGGGTAGTGTAATAGAAGGGAATTTTTGATGAACATCTCACAGTTGTACAAAATACAAACATTTATTAGTAAAAGGGGGAAAGGATAGACACAAGTAAGCAAGTTGTTCTCCTAACTATTGAAAATACCAGCTCTCAGGCATGCAAGCATAGTATATAAACTCTGAGGTGTAAGCAAAAATAAACCTTGGCCAGATCTACCAACCTGTTGGTTGAATTATAAACTTAGACCTTGTGTAGTGGAGCAGATAGGAGACCAGAACTACAGACAAGAGCCTCAGATTATAATACTACTTTGAAGATGGTAGGACACTAAGGTTGCCAAAATCTGTATAATGTATCCATACTGAATGTGCACCGAATGCCACTCATTTAATTAACTATAAGATAGGTCTACAATTCTTTACGCTAATTAATGACTTTTTTGGTTTTTGAAATATTTAAATTACTTACATAGCTACTGCTAGAGTGTGGATTTCTATATATATTATTTAATGTATAAGTAGCATGTGAACTGCTGATCAGGCTATTTCAAATGCTGTGTTTTATAAGTACTTTATGTTTTTGTTTAATTTCCATACTTATATGACGTTATTCATAATGCCACATTTTGACTGTAAATTATGTTCTAGATCTCACAACAATATATTTGCATATATCTCTATTTTTTAAAATATCAAGGTCTCAATGTATATTGAATCTGATTTCACTGTTCATGCAAATAATATCATTTAAAATTTGACTTATAAGTTAATAGTAAGAGACTTTGGAATTAAACTTGAATCCATACTCATTTAGAAAAAAAATTTTCTTTTTTTTTTTTTGAGTTGGAGTCTCACTCAGTCGCCCAGGCTGGAGTGCAGTGGCCGCTCCCGGCCACCGCAGCCTCGACCTGCTGGGCTCTGGCGATCCCTCCGCCTCAGCCTTCCAAGTAGCTGGAACTACAGGTGCGCACTACCACACCCAGCTAATTTTTGATTTATTGTAGAGATGAGGTCTCGCCAAGTTGCCCAGGTGGGTTTCGAACCCGCAGGCTCAGGCAATCCACTCACTTCAGCCTCTGAAAGCATGGGATTATAGGCTGAGCCACCGAGCCCGGCTTAGAAAAAATTTTTACAAATATCTTAAAATTCATTTTTTAATAAATTAGTTAATAATAACTATCTATATGATTGTAGAATATGTCTATTAAACAGTAGCTCTTGTGAGCTATATTTTTTAACTAAATACATATTGAAAGTTCATATTAGCTCTGTAACATTGTTTTAAATTAATAGAAATATAAATAGCAGAAGTACTTCAATCCTAGGGTTTCTTCCATATAAACAAGCAACTTTATTTCTGGCTGATAAAAAACTTATGTATTTGCTTATTTATCTATCTATTTTTTTAGCTTGAGAGTAACAGAGACCGAGCTGCATTTTAATAAAGCATAAATAGCTTTTACTTTTAATTATTGTATTCTTTATGAAATTAGTTGTATTTATAATTAACAAATTACAAAAGTCGCCAGTAGTTTTAGGAGATTATTATCTCGTATGTATCTATATAAAGCAGCCTCCTATTAACAAAGGAGAAGGTAACTTAATTAAAGGGACTTCACTCCATTATTTATAGGACCTGACATTTCATCTTGTTGATAGGCTTATGATAACTTTCATAGTGCAATTACCCTATTTCATTTGTGAGGTGAATATAACATGTTATAAATAGAAATATTATACAGTAATCCAAAATAGCAGCTGACCTATGAAAGCAATATTTCCTTTTCAGATGAAAATCTAAGGCATACAAGAAGAATTAAAGAGCCGTATGTTTTACGCTCCCAGATGTACTTCCTGCTATTCATTTTGATATGAATAACAAACCTTTTTGTAGTTTCAAACAACGCCTTCTGGGATATCTTCTAAGATGCTTATGTAAAATATTTTACGGATGCTTCATTCCTTTAACATTTGCAAAATTTGGGTTTCATCCTCATGAGTCTTCTGTTTTGTTTAAGGCCGGATAGGGTAAATGTTGATGCAATCTCATTAGCATCGAAAAATACCAAGTTGATCAGATAGCAATTCAAAAGCAAATACACATGGTCTTGTTATAGAGTTACCTAGGTTTGACTCTAATGCTCAGTAGACGAAAAATATGTTCTCCGATTATGTGTTCGGGTCAGCTTTCTTAACTCTGTTTAGAGTCATACAATTCTCTTATTTTTAAAAATAATTTTCATGTATAATAATTTTATTTCATATACTGCCAGGAGCTTACACTTAGTTTGGGAGTGTTCTCTGGTTTCTGTTTTCTAAGCAGTGAATGTTTTGTTATTGAAGTGCTTGAACACAAGTCACTATTAGCAGCTCTGTATTTTCATTATGTCAATTTCATTAAAATCAACTTGATAAAAGGACAAGAGTAAAACAATCTTCTTATGTCAATATAAATATTAGAACAATATCCCCTTGATCTTTTGCCTACTATGGACATGTTTTACTTGGCACTAAAAAAATCAAATATTTTTCATTCATAATTCTAATTCCACATGTCACCAAGAAGGAACATCACATTAAGAACTAAGCTACAAAGTTGGGTGCGGTGGTTCATGCCTGAAATCCCAGCACTTTGAGAGGTGGAGGCCAGAGGATTGCCTGAGTCCAGAGGTTTGAGTTCAGCCTAGGCAACTTGAGGAGACCTCGTCTCCACAATAAATAAATAAATACAAAATTATCTAGGCATGGTGGCACATGCACAAAAAACTAAGCAAAAATGCATGCAGTTAAGCATTTTTAAATCAGCATCTTTCACTGATATCCACAAATGTATCTTGATGGAAGGTAAAGATTTGAGGATTATGAGATGCACGATTTTTTTCTATGACATGATAAAGTTTCACGAAGTCCTCTCTTTCTGAATATGTACGCTGGTTCTTGCGAATTACTAGTTGCATAAAGTTCAAACATCAGGTAATACACCTTGAATATTCCTTCTCCTAAATACTTGAGACCAGAGGTAGCTCAGCTTTCAAATGTTTACATATTGTATAATATTTATATATACATAATGAGATATCTTGGGGTTGAGGCATTAAGACTAAACAAAAAATTTACGTATGTTTCATATGCACCTTATACATATAGCCTGACACTAATTTTAGATAATATTGTACATTATTGTGTGCTTGAGGTCATTGCTTTACTAGACTCTGATATGGCCATGTGCTCTTTGGACTATGGCCACTGCATGTTTCCTAAGCTTTGGTCCTCTCACCTACCTTGGAAAGGTCAACCTCCAGTCTCTCTGTCTGTCTCTCTCTCTCTCTCTCTCTCTCTCACTTTCTAAATAAATTAATTAAATAAATAAAGGAAAATCTCGACGTTAAAAAATAAATTTTGTGCATGAAACAAAGTCTGTATTTATGGAATCATCGAAAAGCAAAGTATGCCAGTCTACCCGTGTGGGTAGTCTGTAGTTGTTTGGCATCACCGTCATTCCTAATTCGAATTTTATGTGCTACAGTAAGCAATCATGTTCTACACTTATTCACACATAAGCTTTTAATAGTAAAAATATGACATGCAATTAATGAGCTCGAAATAATAGATGCTCAGGGTTACTAAACAGCTCAGAATGATCACCACAATACCTGCATCAGCTGTTAAACCACAGCAACAACAATGTCAAGTTCTCAGCCTTCTTAGTCTCACCTGTCCTGTTGTGTTTCAATCAAAAGGTGATGATACACTGCATTTTGTCTGTTTAGATGAGAAGACAATGTAGATGGTGGTCATTCTGTAAGACGTTTCACACTTAACACCACGGTCCAGTTTCTCCAACAGTTTGGCTTTCTAGGCTATGGATAAATGGAAACGCTTCCATTTTTCTTATTACTGCTACTCACAGGGGTATCTACAGGCCGTTTTGACATTTTCAATACTGTCTTCACACCACAGAGCAGAGAACAGGTAAAATCCCCGGTGAGTGATGCATATAGACCTGGGTTCAGGTGGCGATATCCAGCTTGCACAAGTTCCGTGTTATCACCCCTTGCAGGAGTGCTGGAAGAGGAAACCTGTGTCAACCATGTGTTAATCTGTTAGAAAAGATACATTACAGCAGACGTGGGCTAGCAGGGTTTTTTGTTGTTGTTGTTTTCTTGTTTTTCTCTTAGAGACATTGAATAAACTGTCTTTTTTGTACCTGTGTTTTGACTACAGCCCATCACATGAGGTCAGGTGTGGAATTTTCCATTTTTGGTGTCATGTCTGCTTTCAGAATTTTCAGGTTTTGGAGCATTTTAGATTTTCAGAGGAGGCATGCTTAACCTGTTTCCCTGAATCTTGGTGTTCTCATCTATTAAAAGTAGGTGATGTCTACCTTGATGCCCTGCTTTTTATGATTGATTTACAAAATTTAAGTAAAATGCCTAATAAATTGCCTAGTAGATAGGAAGTACTCCATAGTATTATATAGCAGCAATAACACATTTTAGTTGTACATATTCCTTAGTTTTTACAGAATAATCAGCAAATCATTTTCTGAAAGTTTGGAAAGAAATTGTTTTATTGTTCCAACAGCACAATTTTTTCCTCTGTATATTGTACCTTGTTGAAAAAGTAGTATATATACAATTTATGAACTATTCCATATTTTACTGTATTTCAGAGGCATTCTTGATATGGTTGTATTTTTTTCATAGTTTCACAATATTTATCAAATCGGGAGATTGAAATTTAATTTATATGATTTAAAAATAAAGTGGCATGTACTTGGGTATAAACGTGCATGCAGATAAAAATGAAGAAAGGGATGTAAATAATTGAGGTGAGGATACCCATCAGAAAAAATTTGAATATAGTGCCACATGATGTGAAAACTTTCTGTTAGATAAACTAAAGACATACCTATTGACAAGGAAGTTTGTCATATATTAAGAGGTAATACAGAAACACAGTCAAGAATTAGCAACTCCCTAATTTGGAAGGTCACGAGTTATAGAAGAAGCTAGAACATTGGAGAGGAAAGTCCTACCTCATTTGAAAGTGCTTTTAATGTGTTGGAACCATAAAATTCAAAAGAGATTCTGTCATCTGGATATCTGTGCCCAAGTACAAATGCATTGGGCTGAAAAAGCCTGTTGGCTCATTGCTTCATTGAACTGAATTGTCCCTAATACTTTGGATTTATCCTGAACTGAGAGAGTGTTTTCCTGAAATGGGAGGAATTTCCACTGATGGCAGATCTTGAAATACCAATGCATTTTTCTGCAATGCAACAGAAACAAACACCACAGCATTAGACTAGATGTTGTTACATTATGGACCTGACCAAACAGAAAATTGAATTTAGAAATACAGTCCTCCGCACAGTAGATTCAAGAAATAAAGAAAAGTAATCAAACAAAGGGAAAGTTCCATCAAGTCACTTCCCAAATAAATATGTACGCTGAATCACAGAAATGATAATACTGGCATAACCTAGGCTTTAAGGTGATAATATGAGTTTGTCTCTCATATAGTAATAATGGGAAAATACAATAGAATCCATGCATAATTTATGTATAAGTACCTAACCAAGAATCACCTCTCCATTAAACAGTGAATGTAAGAAAACAACAGCATGTGACCCCAAATTATGAAATAAACAGATTAATTAAGTGGATTGTGTTTTGGGAGCATAGTAGTATTTCATTGATTCAAAGACCATAATCACATTATTTGTGTAGAATTTATTATAACACTCATGTATAATTTACTAATTTAAATTCTAGATTTCGTCAACACTTTCATTAACTTTTCATGATTTTCTAATAATTTAGAAGATTTAAATGAAAAATACTTTTATAAATACTCATGTGTGTTTATAAAATATTTGTATTGTATCTGTGGTTCCCAGAAGTCCTTATGAAATCAAGAGTGATCTCAGTTAACATTTTGTGTACATTATACATTTACATATACTCATAAAAAATGTTTCATTTAATAAAAATTTTTCATCCAATTAACAGCAAGTCAAGGTGATTCCTGAGTTTTAGGAAATAAGACCAGGAGTTGAAGTGGAAACTTTTTACTTAAAGGAAAGACTTTTAACACAAGAATATTATCAGAAATTTTCTTGAGAAGATGGTATATCCCAAACATCTCCATAATCCATCTACACAACGAATCAAAATCATTATCTTTAGCAACTGCATTTGTTTTCTAGGACTGCAGGAGCAAAGTACTACAAACTCGTGGCTTCAAAAGCAAGAGACATTTATTCTTAAGTAGTCAACGTGGCTAGAAGTCCAACATCACAATTTTGGTGTGGTTGGCTCTTTCTAAGAATTCTGAAGGAGGGTTTGTTTCATGCCTCTCTCCTCGTTTTTGGTTAGGACTAACAATTTTTGTCATTTTTTGGCTTATAGACGTATCGCTTCATCAGACCCTGCACATGGCATTCTCATTGTATTTCTATGTCTTTGGGTGACCATCTACTTATTAAGGACACCAGCCATTATAGCCGGTGTCTGCCATATTCCAATGTAACATCATCTTACCTTATTACATCTGCAATGACCCTGTTTCCAAATAAGATTATATTCTGAGGTCCTGGGGGTTAGACCGTCAGTATATTTTTAGGGGGTACAATTCAGCCCATAAGCATAACCACACTTTTAGGGTTTTAGTAGACTAAGAAGGAGATAATGGATCCCATAATTCATCTTCCTCAAAAATACTCAGGCTCAAATTCACTTCTTTATGAGTCATTTGCTTGGCCACAGAGCGGATGATAATGACTTCAATCATGCTTTGTCTATTACAAGGCCCACTGCAATTCTTATTCCCTAGAATAAAATAATCAATTTAGATATACACAAGCATACTGTAAAAAGTTCACCAAAGTATATAAAACACTGAGAAATATATTTTAGATGGATTAACTGGGTGAATAGGAATTCCAAAAGGCACGGCTCTTTGAAAAATTGCTTTAATATAAACATCACTATAAGAATTCAGATTATGAACTCATATATAGATATTAAAATAATAGTTCCATATCTCACATCTTTAAAATAACATATAAAAAAACTCAAAATATAAGAATAAAAGATACAGACAAAAAATAAATACATAAGAAAATAATAGTTGCACTATGCCATGTTAGAAGTGTTTAGTAGCAAATGTGCTTTTTGCTGACTTCTGCATATACAGATGTCTCCTTCTCAGCATCATAATTTGGAGTCAAAGTTAAAATATCATCTTCTACATTATTGGGGTTTGCAGGTAACATTTTAAGAAACATCAATGTGAAGTGGGTGCAGTAACTCACGCTTGTCATCCCAGCACTTTGGGAGGCCGAGGTAGGAGGATCACTTGAACCCAGGAGTTCAAGACCAACCTGGGCAAAAGAGTGAGACTTCATTTCTATAAAAAAATAAAATAAAAAATTAGTTGATTGTGGTAGTGTACACCTGTAGTCCCAGCTACTTAGGAAGCTGAAGCAGGAGGATCGCCTAAATCCAGGAGGTTGAGGCTGCAGTGAACCCTAATTGAGCCACTGTATTTCAGCCTGGACGACAGAATGAGACTCGAACTCAAAATATATATTTAGCAATGTGAGTTTTATGTGTGTGCTAAACATATATAATTTTTATTTGGAAAGTGTTTATTTCTTGAAAATTGCATTTTGATTATTGACTTATGATATCAGCATTGTCATTGCTTCACTTTCTCCCTGCAATTTTTTCAGTGTTTAGTTTATAATAGATGGCTGTCTATCATAAATATAGATGTGCTTCTAATGAAACATGAAAATGCATATTTTATAAAGAAAAAACTTATAAATGCAAAGACAATGACATGTTTAACTATAAACTATGAATATGAGTAAATTCACCTGTCTTCAAAAACAGTTTCTATCTGGACATTATTTAACAATAGCCTAAAATCTAAAAATAAATGCTGTTTATATATCCTTCGCCAAGGATGAAGGTTGTTCATTTGTCTTAAAATAAATTGCTGGGCTATAATACCTAGATTATTGCAGATTCCATTAGAGGTTTTGACTTAAACTTCAATTGAAGAAAAAAAACATATATTTTCATTATAATATATACTGGGTTTGACATTGAGTCACTTTTTTTTAAGGAAATTCAGAAAGATATATTTTATGAAGTCTCTATAATTCTATACATAGGCAAACACCACCTCACAGAATGTTGCTTTTAGTTTGTAAGTTCATTCTTAAAAGTTTCCAAGACCATACTTTAGGAAAATAGTTGCTTAATTTATCTTATCATTCTTACTAATATTAGTTGCTGTCCACGCATTTAGGTCTATTTTAACTTATTTGAGAAATTTTGATGTGCTTCTAATGAAACCTAAAAATTTATATTTTATAAAGAAAAGGCTTAGAAGATATCTACTTGAATTTATTGATTATGTTTTATTGTTGAGTACACTTGATAACTTTCTTGACATAAATCCAAACTTTAATGGGCATTAAAAGTAATGGTGGAGCTACTAAAAATTCTGTTAGGGTAATTTGGCCTAAAAAGCATTGTGTTGGAGTTCATGACTAAATGAACCACAAAATTATTGAGGGCACTTGTAGATTACTGAAATGGAGTAATATTTATACACATCTAAAATAATGAGTGTGACCTTCAGCTACATGGCATTTTGTGGATACAAACCAACAGAAAGTAAAGCAAACAAGTAAAACAATACTTTTTTCTGCTCACCACTACCTTAACCTCTTCCTGCTATCTTAAATTCAGAATACCATTGACTCTCAGGGTCAGCTAGTTCTTTGACTATACCCAAGGCACATTCCTCTTATACCATGGGAAAAATGTAATATCCCATTTTAATGGGGTTGTGCATAGCCTCTTAAAGAGACAGTAGCATAGCATAAGCTTAGCATTTTGGGGGATACTAATTTATTCTGAAGATGTTTTAGTTTCTGTTATGGTTATTAGACAGTTCAGTGGCCTTGCTCTCTTTTGAACAATTACGATAGATCAGACATGGTTGGAAATATTATCCATTTCTGTCTCATGGCCATAACATAGAAATTCTGCTCGAGTTTCTAGTCTGTTGGCCTGCCCTATGGACTTACTAATCCCCACAACTATGTGAGCTAATTGTTTAAAATAAATCTCTATCTATCTAACCTTCTACCAACGGTTTGTTCTGGTACTCTGGAGAACCCTCACTGATAAACACAGCTAACACTTGTTTTCTCAGATTTCTCTTCTGCCTTATTAGAAAGTCATGCAATGTATATTATTTCTCTTTACTAACAAGATTGCTGAAGACTCCACCTTCCCCTTCAGGGGCTTTGGACAGTAAATCATTCTTCTTTTCCATCCTTCCAACAGGAAGATACAAATCGATGTAAACATTTTCTTTAAAAACTGCCATGCCTTCTGCATACCCACCATGAATTTCAAAAGAGAAGATTGGCTTCTTTGTAAAAGGTATTTTAGATTCAAAGAATACATGTGAAGATTTGTACACAGGTACATTGTGTAATGATAAGATTTGGGCTTCTATTGAGTCATTACCCAGGTACCCAATGGTTATGCTTCCTTTTATACTTAGTATTTTTAGTTTATGAGTTGTGTTTTTGTCTTGCTTAGGGCCTAGATGCATGCTTGAGTCATATATTTACTCAGAGATCAGAATCTCATCAGGTTGCCCTCATGACGAACTGTCTTCCTTGAATTTAATACTGCCTTACATTTCAGGATTTTGTTTCCAACACAGGCGCATTTTCTCCATGAACCGCATTAATTAGGATAAGGATAATACATCTTCCCTCAGTCCATGCAATGCCACCGAGCTAGGTCTGATATCCCTCTAAATCCTAATGGAGAAAAGCAAACAACATACCAGAGACAGGCTTACTGCTAAAACTGTGTGGATGTATTCAGTGTGTCTCTTAATTGACTTCTCTAAGAATTTGCCATCTCTCACCATGCTTTCCTTTCTGAACTTGCCCTTCTTTTTTTTTTTTTTGAGTTGGACTCTCACTCTGTCGCCCAGACTGGAGTGCAGTGGCCGCTCCTGGCCACCGCAGCCTCGACCTGCTGGGCTCCGGCGATCCTTCCGCCTCAGCCTTCCAAGTAGCTGGAACCACAGGTGCGCGCCACCACGCCCGGCTAGTTTTTTGATTTATTGTGGAGATGAGGTCTCGCCGAGTTGCCCAGGCGGGTCTGGAACCCGCGGGCTCAGGCAATCCACTCACCTCGGCCTCTCAAAGCGCGGGATTACAGGCTGAGCCACCGAGCCCGGCCAACTTTCCTTTCTTGATGTGCATGAGTCAGCCAGTTTATGCTGTTACCCATTTTAAGATTTTCCTCTGTAGGTCTCTAAAATACTCATATGCTTTCTTTTGTAACAGGCCACTTTCCTGTGTAAACATAGATTCAAATACTACATATATCCTAATATCTCCTGACAAAACTGAAACTGAATTGTTTGCCTCAGTGGCTATAACTGTCCAACATTATTACCTGCACAACAATATAGCTGAGTAGTGAATACATACTTTTTACCAGTTATGTTTCAAAGAAACAAAGTCACATACAGTTATCATGTAAAAAATAAATGCCATCTCTACCCCTCATCTCTATTGTATTCTAATTTTGCTCTCTGCCACGTTCCATATCACAGTAAATCTATATAATCTACTCAGTCTGATAAACTGGAAATCTGGAAGGGAGAAAGTCTTCTCTTGTTTTCTTCACACCCACTGAATTCCACAATATTATCCAATTCATATCTCAATCAATCATGAATTCTGTTTATGACCACTCTATGACCACTGCCCCTATTCTTGTCCAAGCATTTATCATATTAAGGTTGGAACTTAACAAAATCCTTTGTGTCAACTATACAATGTCTAGTCACATCCCTTGATCCTGTATTCTCCACTGATTCAGGGGTCATTCTTTTTTTTTTTTTTTTTTTTTTTTTTTTTTTGGTGTCTCACTCTGTCACCCAGGCTGGAGTGCAGTAGCACGCTCACCTCAGCCTTGACCTGCTGGGCTCAGGCAATCCTTCTGCCTCAGCCTTCCAACTAGTTGGAACTAGAGGCATGTGCCACCACATCTGGCCAATTTTTTGATTTCTTGTAGCGGCAAGGTCTCATCAATTTTCCCAGGCTGGTCTCGAATCCCTGGACTCAAGCAATTCTCTCACCTCCACCTCCCAAAGTGCTGGGATTACAGGTGTGAGCAACCACACCCAGCCCACAGGGGTTATCCTAACATGATTATATCATCTCCCAACTTAAAATCATTTACAACTCCACAGTAGCTGCAGAGTAATATTAAAACTCAAGACAAAAATCTCAAGATCAGTATTTATAAGATATCCTTTGCCAGTCAGGCACTGTGGCTCATGCCTGTAATCCCAGCACCTGGGGAGGCCAAGGCGAGAGGACTGCTTGAGCCCAGGAGTTTGAGACCAGCCTGTACAACATAGTGAGACCTCATCTCTACAAAAATAAAAAATAAAAATTATCCAGGTAAGGTTCCGCTCACCTCTAATCCCAGCTACTTGGGAGGCTGAGGCAGAAAGATCGCCTGAGCCCAGGAGGTTGAGGCTGAGGTGAGCTGTTATCATGCCACTGTCCTCCCACCTGGGTGACAGAATGAGAACAAAAAGAAAAAAAATTATCTAAATTCTTTATTCTATGATATGATTCTTCATTCCTCTTTTGGTCTTGATTCTAGGAAGATCTTACCTCCCTAGAGTATACCTTTTTATCTGTCTGGAAAACTTTTCTACTTTTCTCATGTCTTATGCGTTGTGTTTTATGAACTCTTTTGGGGAAAGAATAAGCTTAAAAACTGTCTTTATAATGTAGATCTTCAGTGTTATTTAGTGTACTAATTTAAAAATACATAT
>CAUYQG010162165.1:0-13436 GCA_963574415.1 Tarsius wallacei
AAATCAAAAAAATTAGCCAGGCGTGGTAGCGCGCGCCTGTAGTTCCAGCTACTCGAAAGGCTGAGGCGGAAGGATCGCCGGAGCCCAGCAGGTCGAGGCTGCGGTGGCCGGGAGCGGCCACTGCACTCCAGTCTGAGTGACAGAGTGAGACTCCAACTCAAAAAAAAAGAAGACACATCTGAGTTGTGACTCACAGCCACAGACACTAAGCCAGGCAGCCCAGGGAAAACTCACAAACCTAGGTCCCTCGGTCCTAGGTTGGACTCTCTGCAGGCTCCACCCTCTGAACCTGCTGCCTCATCTACAGCACAGGGGCGACACCCCGCAGGCTTGCTGAACAGCTTGAAGAGATGCAACCGCATGCAGCAGGTCTCACAAGGTGGCCATGGTGAGCACTGCACGGCCAACTCACACCTTGGCATGATGCTTTCTGCGGGCAGGCAGATGGTTCCCCCAGCACCTCCCCGGGGCTGGCCTTGTCTGGGGCCCCGGGCCTCACCTGGCTGACAGGGGGTTGGCCCACCACCACCTCATAGGGCGGGGGTAGCTCGGCAGGGTAGAGCAGGCCGGGGCTGTTGATGGCCACATCGTACAAGGTGCTGAATGGAGACGGCACGAAGTCCAGGTGGAGGCCCCTGAAAAGGCAGAAGCATAGCACTGTCATCCCCGGGAAAGAGCCAGAACTGCTGACACCTCTCTCAAAGCTGTCAGAACATGGGCGGTCAGGGGTTCCCCTCACCCACTGCTTGCCATGGGTGTGAAATAAAAACCTAATTCACTAGGCAGTCTGCACTCTCGTTTTTGGGAAAGACATCAACATTCTCCATAAACTGTATGGCCCTGCCCACTGAAATTAATCATACAGCGGGTTAATCTCTTTCACTAACCGCCACATGTTTGCTAAATGAATGATGTCATTCCATAGCAGCTCTGCACATCGTGAGAACCTTCTGGGGCTGCTCCTGTCTGCTTCTGGTTTATTTTGGTTCTGCTGCAAAGACACCACTAGACGCGCGCCTGTGTTCTCCTCCCCGCCCCCGTTTTCGCCTGCGGACACCTGTTCTTGGCTCTGCTCAACTTCTACCCTCAGAGTGAGCTGGACCATTCTGCCTCCCGCCTCCCAAAGACTGCTGCTTATCCTGGTGGCCTCAGGTGGGCGCCTCCAGGGGTCAACCAACCTCTGGGCCTCAGAGGAGGGCGTACAGGTGTATTCTGGAGGGTAGTAGGGTGGAGGTGGGAGTGGGGGGATGAACTCGTCAAAATCCAGGGTCTGGTGGAGAATGGTGCCGTGGGGAGTCACGCAGGCAGGGTTGGCAGGATGCGACCTCTGCGGGAGGAACTGGAAAACAGATGATCGGAGTTACTTGGGACATCTTGTGTGGCTTGTGTCTAATTAAGCTAGTTACACAGAAGCGTTAATGATCAGCGTGGAGTGCCTGTAATTCAAACTGTCAAGGCATGACTACCGAACACACGCTTGAAGCGAAGGCTCCAGGAGGAATGTGCACCTCGAGTCACCTCACGCATTGCTGCCCACGCTATTATCCAGCACACCAAAGAAAAAGTCTTTCATGCTATTCCTCCAACTAAACCTGACTCTTCCGAGGACCCTATTCAAAGGCTGCGGTTAAAAGGGTGCATGGCGTGTGTGTTCCTGAGGTGTTCAGGAGAAAACACTAGACCCTAGAGGTGTCCCCGCCCGCTCCCCAAATTCCTGTGGCTAAATACATTTGGGAAATATCACATATTTCCTGGAGTGTGCAGTGTGCAGTAGTGCATTAAAGGCTCTGAGAAGGCCTGTGCTGAAACACTCATTTAATGGTTTAACCCTCTAACCAACATTTCCAAATAATTCACCATGGTCCCATGGGATACACAGTATCTATTAATATTCAGCGGTTCTAGGGGGTTTTGTAAAATACTGCTCTGAGGACAAAGAGACTCCTTCAGGGGCTCTGGCAACTTCTATGGGGCAACGTATGGGGCACTGCGTGACGGGAAGTGCCTTCTGGCAGCAGGAGTAGGCTGGAGTTGACAGAAGCCAGGGCACGAGGACACTGAGCTGCTGCTTGAGCAAAGTGAGGTAAAATCTCTTAGCAACATGAACCTGTCTCTGCCTAGTTTTCCATTTCTGAAGTCCTGACCAACACCGGCTTCTCTCTCCACCCTCACAGCCATCACTGCTGCCCAGAGGGTACCTGTGGCATGGAAAGGCCAGTTCCCATCAACCTCTTCCTGTGAGCGTCTACAGGGGCAAAAGACCCTGAGCTATGAGGGCTCTGTGCTCTGGACCTCCCACAACATGGTAGGTGAAGTCAGGAAAAGATCGGGATTGGAGAGGACAAGACGAGGACCCAGATTCACCTGCACATGGCCAAAGACAGGGTCGTCAGAAAACAGGGACACCTCCAAGCATTGAATAGAAACTGGAGTCCCCAAAGGATTCATGAAGAAGATGACATCTGAAGGGGTCTCGAAAGATGGGTAGGATTTCAACAGGTGGGCTGGCAGGGAGGCTCTCAGGTTCTAGAAGAACAGGTGAGCCAGGGAGCAGTGTGTTTAAGATAGGCAAATAGATATGGCCCTGGAAGTCAATTCCTAACTCTGGGGCACTGGGGAGCCTGTGCGGGTGTGGCGCTGGGGCACTGCGTGACGGGAAGTGCCTTCTGGCAGCAGGAGTAGGCTGGAGTTGACAGAAGCCAGGGCACGAGGACATGACTGCACTAGTTGGGGTGGGGTCATGGTTCTGAATACTGTCAAAGGCTGTGAAATTAGCACGCGCTGGGCTGATCGAGAAAGAACGATGGCCGTGTCTAAACATGTGACATGTCAGACCAAAACATGGCTCCCGTGGGTCTCCCTAACACGCAGAGCACACTCCTGGCCTTCCCAGCCAGTCTGACTCAGCTGTGCTTGTTTAATTGCCCAAAGTGGGGGTGAGTCAGTGGCGAGGGCAGGTGTCATGTGTGCCTGTGGTCCTCTGCCTCGGCAGGTGCTCATCTTGACACAGTGCACTGAGTTGGAGGTGGCGGAGGGCACATGTCTTTGAGGTCTAATAAGGAACTACTCTGAGTCGGTCTCTACCAGAAATTAGAAAAAAATCAATAAGATACTCAAGCAAAACTAATGAAAGGCGAAAGCCAAAGCACTCTCCTAGTAAAGACGCAATTCCGTCAGGTGGGAGAAAGAACAAGCTTTTTCAGGAGAGGCGGGAGATGCGGACAGTCTATTAGCAGGTTCCACGGGTAGATGCGGCCACACTCCAGGGGCTCCGGAAAGGCTACAGGGCAGGCTGTGCATCGGCGGAGCCCAGCCCACCCTCCCTGGGGTGTAGGCCCCACTGCTGCAGAGGCAGCCCAGCCTCGGCTCGCTTCGGAGGGCGCCCTTCCCTGCTCCTCAGCTTCCTCGCGAGAAGCCTGCAGGTCACGTTTGACTCTTCCTTCTCTCCCCCACCTTCAGTGTCCGTCCTTCGAGGGCAGGGTCTGTGTCACAGGTCACTGGGTCTGTCCTCGGCCCTGGGTGTGGGGCTGAAGTCTGCAGACTACCTCTCCAGGCTGGTGGGCTGACGGCCAGGTTCTGCCTGCAGGGGGCGCTGAGGAAGGGTTGCCTTGGCCCTTCCCCACTCCCACCCCTCGGTGCCTCCAGCTCTAAGGGGTCAGCTGCCCTTCTGCAGTTATTCCTCTCTGACCTCCGCACTCCCTTTGGTCCCTTCAGCCTCTCATCCCTGGCAACCAGCTCCCATAACTGTGTTGAAATCCCAAGGGCAATTTCTCTCCCTGCCCCCTTGGACTCCCACCTGGGGCCCAGCAGGTGCTCAGTAAACACCTGCCAGGAGAGGGGCCGGTGCCTCCTCCTGGGCCCCCACTCAGCCCCTACCCAGCTCCTCCTCGCAGGACTATCTAACACGTGTGTCTTTCTGCCTCAATTTCCCGCCTCTGGAAGGCAGTCTCCATCCCACTAGCAGAGCTATTTTTAAAGCAATCTGATGAGGTCCCTGCTGCTGAAAACACTTTGTGAGGAAGACGTGGCTCCCCAAGTCCTGTCTAGCTTCCAGCTTCCTGACCAACCAGTGCCCCCAAACTCCCCACTCTGAACAACCTGCTCCAAAGTAACCCCACGTACCAAATGCCTTTTGTTCCCCCTTTTCCAGTTCCCTGCCTCCCTCTCACTTGGAAGCCTCCCGGTCAGGCCCCATGATCTGGAAAGCCAGTGGGCAGCCCACGGCCTTCCCACACCCTCCAGGGCTCCAGGCTCCACAGCCACACGCACATAGTTATGGCTACGTAGAAAGCTCGACTCTGCCTCTGGAGAAGGCTCTTTTTCCCTGGGTGGTTCTTTTTTTTTTCCTGGTGGCTTTGCTGGCCCCAGCTGTCTGTAACTGCCCTCTCTGATCCATGTGACGACAAAGGCACACCTGTGCCTGGTGCCCAGCTGAGGTGCCCACACACCTGATGTGAGCATTGTTAGTGCCCAGGGCTGTCCCCCACGTGTCAGGGCACTAAGACCCTGCTGTGGGAAAGCCCCTGCTCACCATCTGCTTTGGGGAGAGGGATTCTGACGTAGGCGTGTGCTGTCCTTCAAGGTGTATCTGGAAATGTGGGGAGATGAGAACAGGGACTAACTGGCCCGGGCAGCTTCCCAAGGCCCACTTAACACAGGGCCCCTAAAATATTGGTCTATCTGCACAGCCCGGAGTCTAGGATCTGAAGGAGAGTGTGAAGGATTGGGACCAAAGTCAGAGGCCTGGTCCCCGACCCTGCCTGATCACTGCTAAGTTGGGTTTAGCCTGAAGCTGCCTCCCTGCATATTTTGGGTCTGATCTAAAGGTCTCTCTGTAACCTTGCACATGGTAAACTGTAATCTAACTAGATGTATCAACAGACTGTCACCTGCTCTTGTGCCAACCGCCGAGTTTTGGCCAATCAATGGTAGCAAGCTATTCATACTGCGTTCAAGTTAAGCCATTGCCAGCTCTAACCAATTCAGTTGTTTCTTTTCTTTTTCTTTTTTTTTTGAGTTGGAGTCTCACTCTGTTGTCCAGACTGGAATGCAGTGGCATGCTCCTGGCCACCACAGCCTCAACCTGCTGGGCTCCAGCGATCCTTCCACCTCCTTCCAAGGAGCTGGAACTATAGGCACGCGCTACCGTGCCCAGCTAATTTTTTATGTATTGTAGAGAGGAGGTCTCACCAAGTTGCCCGGGTGGGTCTTGAACTTGCGGGCTCAGGCAATCCACTCGCCTCAGCCTCCTAAAGTGTGGGGATGACAGGCTGAGTCACCAAGCACTGCAATTTGGTTGTTTCTGCCCCTCACTTTTGTTTTCTGCCCGTCATCTTCCGTTTTCTGTCTGTAGGCCTTTTTCCACCACATGGCTGCGCTGGAGTCCTCTGAGCCTGCTCTGGTTTGAGAGGCTGCCCGATTTGGGAATCATTTTCTGCTCCATTAAGCTCTGTTAAAGTTAATTTGTCTTAGGTTTTTTCTTTAACACCGCTGAGGGCCCACGGGGCTTGAGCACGTTGCTGACCCTGTGAGTCCCTTCCCTGAGAAGGACCATTTCTGCATCACAGACCCAGAGGGCAGTGTTGTGTGGTTAAGGCTCTTGTAAACAGGGGCCTCCACGCCTCCCTCACCTGCCACAGTGAGGGGTGTGGAGGGCAGGGGTGGCCGGCAAGGGGCGGGGATTTCCAGGAGCACCTGGGAGTCTGAGCAGGCTCTGCCCCCACCCAGGCTCCGGCCCAGGTCTGCTTACCTCACGTATACCCAGGCCCACTCCTGACCAGCACCTGGTCTCCCTGTTTCCCCAGGGAACACAGCATCCTCTCCCAGCGTTCCCACCACATCCTGGCTCCCTCAGGGAGCACACAAGCCTCTGAGATTTTCCCGGAAGACTGAGAATGTGGGAAAAGCCTCTGTCCCTCCTTAGACTTGGTATAGTGAGCATGAGCAGGATTGCTACTGTAGTAGACGTTTTCTTCCTTTCTTTCCTTTTTCTTTTTCTCTTCTTTTTGAGTCAGTTTCTCTGTTGCTCAGGCTGAAGTGCAGAGGCATGATCATGACAATCATGGTTCATGGCAGCATCAACCTCCTGGGCTCAGGCAATCCTTCTACCGCAGCATCTTGAGTAGCTGGGAAGGCGTGTACCACCACCCTCAGCCAATTTTTTTTTCTTTATTTTTTGTAGAGACATGGTTTCACTATGTTGCCCAGGCTGGTCTTGAACTCCTGGGCTCAAGCAATCTGCCCATCTTAGTCTCCCAAAGTGCTGGGATTACAGATGTAAGCCACCATGCCCAGCTAGTAGACATTTTCTTAATTAACCTCCCTCCCAGCCCTCTCTGTGCTCCGGGTGCTGGGGGGAAACCCGCCCACCCTGTCGCCATTCCCAGGTGAGGTCCGTGGCTACCCAGGGCTGTGGGGTACCTTCCCTCACAGGGTAAAGCCGGTTTAGTTACTACAGCAATTACACAATGAAATATGGAGGCAGACGGGAAGAGCTGCTCTCTCTGTGAGAACCAAATTGAATGCTGTGAGATGACTCAATGAAGGAGGGTAGCTAAGCAGAAGTTGCTGCCAAATCAGGCAAGGCAGTCGAGTGGAGGAGAATCGAACAAATCTGGGCAAGTTCTGCACTGAGATCGCCTACCACGGCTGGCTCTGCTTCGGTGGAACTGAATCTGGAAATCAAAGGTAACGCAATTTCCATGAAGTTTATGCAAGAAATACAACTAGACACACCACACTGACCTCTAACCAAAGGGACGATCACGGCATCATTTTTATGATTGTCTGCTTTAACTAGCCATAGAGAATAATCAGCTGTCCATTGTTCCTGGTCTGATAGATGAGGAGTACCTCCCACCTAGAAATGATTCTGTTGCGTCCAGGCCTCAAGGACCTCAAGGTCACTGAAGGTCCAAGGAGAGCTGTCTTCGGCGGGTGTGGCCAGCACTGGGGTGAGGTGGAGAGGAGCTACATGTGAGCTCGAGTGCCTCTGCGGCTCCCAGGGGGTGGTGTCCTGTCCCTGACAGACCCGCGCCGCTTACCAGCTCCATGGGCAAGACAGCCACATCGCACATGGATGCCACAGTGCCCCCTCTGCATGTCTAAAGGAGGAGGCCTACTCTGTAAGGAGAGGACACTAATGGCCATAATAAAAGATGCAGTTAACAGGCACGTGCTTCCCGGAGATGGTGTAATAGCAGACAGTATTCCCGAGGTTAAAGTCCCTGGCGGGAAAGTAAGTGTCAGGGAGCCACAACCCCCACTTGCCCCGCCCCACTTCTCCTCCGCTTGTTTAAGCGACGTCTTGTTTTCCCTGCCAATACCTGCGTCCTCAAGGTTGCACGACCACCAGCACCAGCCTGCTTCCTCAAGGCCACGTCTTGGGACTACGTGACCACCAGCACCTGCTTCCTCAGGACTACATATACTGCGTGGCCACCAGACCCCAGCTAGGGGGTATAAGAGGGACCCGCCAAAAGAACAAGCTGCTGGTTCTCTCCAGGGCCAGTCTTCCTTTCCTTTCCCTCTAATAAATTTTCTTTTCTTTACCTAACACTCAGCTCATTCTTTTTCTCCGCACTTGCCTGACAGTAAGTGGGAGGACATAATGCAACAGGAAATGGAGGAATGAGATTACATTAAGCACATAAAACGACAGAAATGAGATTATAGACACTTAGGAGGTAACAAGGCTTCTCCGGTAAAGTATATCAATAAGCTGAATTGCATAATCAGATTTTGGGCCACAATTTCTACACATATTAGAGTAACTCAGTCTTATCAATTCTGCTTTGTGTCCCATGGACACAGCATTCATGATGGTAGTTCCATCAATGGTTGATTATCCCAACTTGCTGGTCCACAGAAATAAGAAAGGAGTTATAAGTTCTCTGAAGGACTTATTCTCACTGTTTCTAGATCCCTTCAGCACTGGACACTCAACGAATGAGTGAGCAAATGAGTGAATAAAAAAAATAAGTGAATAAATCAGCAAATAACACAAAACTGGGACTCCTGAAAAACGAATGTTGTAGCTTGCACTTTGATTAATTGCCTAAGTTGTTACATCAATCACAGTAGAAATCACAGCCTGGGTCTTTCCAGCTCACACTGAGGAGCAGGGAGAGGGGCGGGGGAATCTGGGGAGAGTCCACGCCCACATGGTGGTGCAGGGTTGCCCAGGCCACAGAGCTGCTCCCAGCGGCAAATTAGGAGGAGGGCTCCTTCCTGGGGGACGGCAGAAACCCATGGCCAGGGTCACAGCGTGGCCAGAGGATGGGCTTTCCCCGCCCAGCCCTATGCAGTGAGCTGCTCAACAAGGCACCCTAGAAGGGAGGTAGGGCTGGAGCCGCAGGTTAGAAATATCCCACAGGTTCTTGCTGAAAAATAAATTAGTGCTGGCTGATCAGGAAAGGGTGGCAGGAGGCCTTTGCCCACTTTCTTATAGTGACCGCCCCTCGCTCAATAATACTCTCATCATAAATTAGTGCTTCTCACTTTGAAGGTCTTAGATAAAAACAAACTTCAGAATGAAGGGTTAGTGCGAGGAAGGCCATCACCGGGTCCAGTAAGTGAAAATCCATGAGAACAAAGAAGTCAAAATAGAGGAAGATAAAGAACACAGAAACAGCAGTGAGAGGTAAATCTTACATAAAGTGTATATATACGAAGCTAAATCTAAAGGGGTAATGAAGTGTGAAGCATGCTGTGATTTAAGGATTAGGGAGGAGGGAAACAGAAAGGACATACCAAAGGAAAAAACCCTGGGAGATTGGAACTCAATGTTTTAAACCACTTCAGGAAAACCCAGAAGTTGGCCTTGGTGTGGGACAAGGGAAGTAGATATGCTCTAAGAGAACAGGGTGAGACAATAGGCATGCTGCTGAAAGCGTAAAATGCCAATACTTATGAACACAAATGGACACCTTCCTTTCTGGGACTAGTAGTTGCTTGGTTAATGAACAAAAAAGTTATTTAAAATGGAGAATTTCACACACACATACACTAACATAATTCATACATACTTCATACATTTTATCTTAAGTCCCACATACATGGACAAAGTCCTAGAAAGACACAAACTACCAAAACAGAGGCTAGAAGAAATAAAAATGTGACAAGTAAAGACACTGAATTAATAATAATAATAATAAAAACCTACCCACAAGGAAAAATGCAGGCTTCAAGGAAGAATTAATACTAATTATTCAAAAATTCTTCCAAAAAAATAGAAGAGGAGGCAACACTTCCAAACTCATTCTATGAGACCGATATTATTCTGATACCAAAACCCAACAACACATTAAAAAAGATTACACACCATGACCAAGTGGAATTTATCTCATAAATGCAAGGTCAGCTGAACATAAGAAAACTCTCTCTGTGTAATATAATTTATCAACAGAAGAGAGGACAAAGGGCTGGCTCAGAGGCTTACGCCAATAATCCCAGCACACTGGAAGGCTGGAGCAGAAGGATGGCTTGAGGCCAGTAGTTTGAGACAGCCTGGGCACCATAGCAAGACTCTGTCTCTAAAAAAAAAATATTTTAAGTGTGCATGGTGGTGCACATCTGTAGTTCCAACTATTTGAAAGGTTAAGGTGGGAGGATTGCTTGAGCCCAGGAATTTGAGGCTGCAGTGAGAACCAGTACTACACTACTGCACTCCAACCTGGGTCCTGTCTCAATAAATAAATAAACAAACAAACAATAACAAAAACCTCATGGATGCAGAAAAAGCATTTGACAAATTCCAATGTCCTTTATGATTTAAAACTCCCAACAAACTGAAATAGAAGGAAACTTCCTGAATATGATAAAGAGGATCTTTGAAAAACCCACAGCTAACATATTACTTAATGGTGAAAGACTGGATACTTCTCCCCTAAGATCAGATAAAGATAAGAATGCCTGCTCTCACTACTTTGATTAAACATTATATTGGAGGTTCTAGCCAAGGCAATTAAGTAAGACAATGAAATAAAAGGTATCCAGTGTGAAAGGGAAGAAGTAAATCTGTCTCTATTTACAGGTGACATGATCTTGCATATAGAAGAATTCAGAAAAAAAAAACTATTAAAGCTAATAATGAGTTCAGCACGGTTTCAGAACATAAGATCAATATTAAAAAATCATTTGTATTTCTACATACTAGTAATGAATAATCTAAAAATGAAACCACAATAATTCCACTTATGATAGCATAAAAATAGAAATAAATTTAACAAAACTTAAAAGTGCAAAACGTGTACACTGAAAACTACAAAATATAACAGAAAGATTAAAGATTAAAATAAATGAAAAGACATCCCAAGCTCATGGGTTGAAAGACTTAATATTGTTAAGATGACAATACTTTTCAAATTGGTCCACAAATTTAACACATTCCTCACCAAAACACCAGCTGGTGTTTTTTCAGGAATTGACAAACTGATTCCAAAATTTATTTGAAATGCAAGGCCACAAAATATCCAAAGCAATCTTGAAAAATAAAAACAAAGTTGGAGGACTCACACTTCCAAATTTCAAAACTTACTACAACACTGTGAGGCTATCAAGGCTGTGAGGCAATGGCACTGGGCTAGACATGTGGATCAATGGAATAGATTTAAGAGACCAGAAATAAAGTCATATGTCTAAGATCAGTTGATTTTAATCAATGTTACCAAGAAAATTCAATGGGGAAAGATTCGTTTTTTCAACAAATGGTGTTGGGAACAAAATAAAGATGGACCCTTATCTCACACTATAAACAATAATTAACTCAAAATGGCCTAAAGTCTAAATGTAAGAGCTAAAACTATAAAACTCTTAAATCTTAATCACTTTGGATTAGGCAATGGTTTCCCAGATATAATACCAGAAGCACAAGCAACTAACGAAAAGGCAGGAGGATTGCTTGAGCTCAGGAGTTTGAGACTAGCCTAGGCAACATAGTGAGACCTTGTCTCAACAAACAAATAAAAAATTGGCTGGGTGTGGAGGCATGCAGCTGTAGTCTCAGCTACTTGGGAAGCTGAGGCAGAAAGATCCCTTGAGCCCAGGAGGTTGAGGCTGCCGTGAGCCATGATCATACCACTGCACTCCAGGCTGGGCAACGGAGTGAGACTTTGACTCAAAAAACCCAAACAAACAGAAAATAGGCACTTTTAAAAATGGACAAAGGATCTGAAAATCATTTCTCCAAGGAAGAGACAGAAATAGCCACTAAGCACATGAAAATATGCTCAACATCATTGACCAAATAAATGGAAATTAAAACTACAATGCAATAGCACTTCATCACCACTAAGATGGTTATGATTAAAAGACAAATAATAAGTGTTGACAGTGATGTGGAGGAACTAGAACCCTCATACTCTGCTGGTAGGAACATAAAATGGTACAGTTGCTTTGGAAAACAGTCTTGCAGTTCCTCAAAAATAGTCATCATCATGACCCAGCAATTCTCCTCCAAGGTATAGACCAAAGAGAAATTAAAGCATATGTCCACACAAAAACTTATACAAAGATGCTCACGACAGCATTATTCATGACAGGCAAGAAGTGAAAACAGCCCATATGACTATCACCCAATGAGATAAACAAAATATGGTTTATTGATACTATAAAATATTGCTCAGCCATAAAAGGGAATAAAGTGTGGGCACATGCTGAAACATGAATGAGCCTTAAAAAGTCATGCTAATCGAAAGAATCCAGACACAAAGGAGACACATATTACATTATTCCATTTATATGGAATGTCCAGAATAGGCAAATCCATGGACACAGAAAGGAGCTTAGTGGTTACCTAAGGCTAGGGGCTGGGATGGAAATAGGGGTGACTGCTAAATGTTTCTAAATGTTCTAAAATTGATTGTGGTGAATTTTGCACAAAATTTTAAATGGGTAGATTGTATGGTGCGTGAATTGTATGCCAAGACAGCTATTACCCAATCCCCCACCCCATCCCTACCCACTCCCAGCAAAAGAAAAAAAAAACACATATATAGTTGTCCCTCAGTATCCACGGGGGATTGGTTCCAGGACCCTGCAGGGATACCAAAATTGGTGGATGTTTAAGTCTTTTACATACCATAACATTTGCCTATCGCCTACGTATATCCTCCTGTAGACTTTAAAGTCTCTAGATTATTTATAATACCTAATACAATATAAATGTTATGTAGATAATGGTTATACTGTATTGTTTCCTATTGGTACTATTTTTATAGTCATATTTTTATTTTTCACTGTGGATCCGCAGTTGGCTGAATGAAGGCTGACTGTACATACATGAGCTAATCTTTCTATACCAGGTCAAAGCCTCTGCTGCGAGTGATCTGCTGAATGAAGTACCTCATGGTCTTTCTTGCACGAATCACATCCTTAAGACAAAATATAACTTCCTGCTTCTGTGTTTTCAGAGAGGAGCTAAAACTTAGACACTTGACAAGCAATTTGTGTGTGGACTCTCTCTAGATTTTTTCCAGTGTTTATTCCAACCCCTATAGTTTTCTCATTCCCATCTAATTTGACAGCAATACTCTTTCACAGAATCTTTCCAAAGCACTCAATTTTGTTGTAATAGAAACAATTAGTGGTAGCATGCGCCTGTAGTTCTGGCTACTTGGAAGGCTGAGGCGGAAGGATTGGTGAAGTCTGGCAGGTCGAAGCTGGGGTGGCCAAGTATGCCTGAGTGACAGAGTGAGAGTCTGACTCAAAAGAAAAAAAAAAAGAAAAAAGAAAGAAAGAAAGAAAGAGTTATCTCTTTGTGCTCATATTTCATTGGTTTACATTGTCCTAGAATGTATAATTACAGCCCAGATACCATTGGTATCAACTGGTTTAGGATAGCTATTACTGTCCCTGGAAAGCTTATGACCCAACTTCTGGGTGCAGAAATGGTGCAGGGCTGAACTGGAAGGGCTGTCCATGGGAAACGGCGCTGTGGGCAGCAGGCAGTGTGCTCTGCAGATGGGGTGGAGAACCACGGTTGTCTGGCCAGGCAGCTCAGGAGAGGTTGGTTAAGAGCTACAACTCTGCACACAAGGAGTTTACCATAACACCATCTGCACAGCCATTAACATAACCCAAACCAGGAAAAAACTTAAGCATCTACAGATACAGAAGTGGCCAAATCACTGATGTTACATGATAACTGACATTATTGATCAATGCAGATTAATCTCTCCATGTATTGACCTAGAGGGATGTCCATGATAGTTTCAGGTAATAAAATCAAACTGCAGAGTAACATGAATGGTGCAATCCCATTTCAGCTAAAAAGAAGGAATAAAAGAAGGAGGAGAGGGAAGGAAGAAGGGAGAAAGGAGGAAAAAAGGAAGGGAGGGAGAAAAATGGAAGATGGAGTATTTATACACACTTATTTAAGCACTAAGAAATCAAGAAAGAAACAAGGATTCATTGCAAAGTGTTAGCAGTGAACGGGG
>CAUYQG010162167.1:0-23977 GCA_963574415.1 Tarsius wallacei
AGGGGAAGGGATTAATGGTAGTAAATACCTGTCTGGGGATGGGGGGACACTTCTTATCAACAAGGGTGCCTGAACGAGACATATTTGTGTACCTAACCCTTAACTGTACTCCACAATATCACAATAAAAAATATTGAATAAAAAGAAAGAGTGGAGATGAATATTAGAGCAGAACACTGTATTTGCCTCAGTTAACCCTCTTTGTTCCTATACTAATGTCAAAGAGAACATGATGAAGTATGCTAGACTATGCCCATATCCTGATGAATCTTTGGCAAATACTTAAGGAAAGTTGGTCATGGAGATCCTACTTTTCTGTTTTCTATGTTAATAATCTTCCCTTATTTTGTTTTTGTGTTAAGAACCTTCTTTTATAATAAACTTTAAGTCTACTGAATCTCTCAAGTTGTTTTAAACCAGTGTTTTTAAAAAATAAGCAAGTATCACAATGGTTTGGAAGGCTTGTTAAACTTGATTGCTACTCTCCCCCATGCTCAAAATTTCTGATTCAGTAGGTCTGGGTGTGTTATCAGCTTCCCTGATTGATATGTTAATTAGGTTTGCCTAGGTGTGCTAACTCCCTAAGGTTTCACAGTGACTCAATAGTCAATTATATATGCTCAAATGCACATTTTATTGTAAGGCCTTCACACACTATCAATTCTGCAATTAATATTCAACACATCAGCAGTAATAAGGGGGGGGATAAGGAAGCACAGTGATGCCTCAGAGACCAGGGTGCTAACAGGTGAGTCAAGTGGGTCTAGAAGTCCTTCAGAGGCTGGTAGTGGTAAATCACTGCTTCTCTGAGAACTCTATGAGAAGGCCTCAGTGTTCTCATGGGCAGAGTCTGAAGGTGTCTGGACTAGGCCTTGTTCTGCTACTTTTATGATCCTTCGAGATAGGTCTGTTCTCATTACCTCAGCTACCTTTTATGTTCTATCTGTTCATGTTAGATATTGGGTGGCAACAGCAGGTGTTATCACCTCAGTCCATTACATATTTTTTTTTATTGCTTTGTGGAGGAAGGGGAACATTTCATTACTTGACATGAGTGACTCCATTTTGAGATGTTAGGATCCCAAATCATTATTACATATCAGAGTGGAGCTCAGTAATTTGCATTTTTTAACAAGTCCCCTACTGATGCTAATGCTACTGGTCCAGAGCAACTATGTGAGAACAACTACTTTCAACCTCCAAAACTACTGTTCTATCCAAATTTTTCATTACCTAAGGCAAAAAGACAATTCAGCTAAGATCAGATGATCCCCTTAGTGAAACACATTCAGTAAGAATCAAAACTATTTTAGGGCATCTAAACTCAGCAAAATTTAGTCTTCTGATGAAATAATGTATACAAATATGTGAATAACTGATATGTACAACAACTTCTCTGGCTTCATTCAATTTTTTGAAAAGTAAGATTCAAATGTTAAGTGAGATGAGAAGAACCACAGGCAACGTGACCAAATGAAGGAATATTCTGAATTGTGAGAAAGAATATTCTTGGGCACGGTGCTGACATATTTAGCACCACCAAATTATTTATTCTTTTTTGTCTTTCCTCTACTTCTGAATCTACAATTCTACAAGTTCTTCTTTTGGTTGTTTTCTTTTTCTAACTTTAGCATTTCATTTATAGCAGTTCTGATACAGGTGGCAAAATGGAAATTGTGTGTCCAAAGGAGAGGAAGATGGGGATGACAAGGGAGTCCTGTAAATTGGAAACTATCGGTTTTATATATTTTTGTCATCAACATAAATATTTCAATGTCAGTTAAAGTTTGTCTTTCAGTGTCTCCCCAAGTTTGATCATGTTCTGTCATTTGAAAGAGTCTGTGAAAAATAATTTTTTTTTGAAGGATAAGTTTTCAGCTCAGCACCTGTTAAAAAATGAATTAGTTGCTGAGCTCAGTGGCTCAGCCTGCAATCCCGCGCTTTGGGAGGCTGAGGTGAGTGGATTGCCTGAGCCCGTGGGTTCGAGACCTGCCTGGGCAACTTGGTGAGACCTTATCTCTACAATAAATCAAAAAATCAGCCGGGCATGGTAGCGCCTGCCTGTAATTCTGGCTACTCAGAAGGCTGAGGTGGAAGGATCGCCAGAGTCCAGAAGGTCGAGGCTGCAGTGGCCGGAAGCAGCCACTGCACTACAGTCTGGGCGACAGAGTGAGACTCCAACTCAAAAAAAAAAAAAAAAAAAAAAGAATTTGTCACTATGGAACTGTAATAATACTTTCTCTTACATCACATGTCATTTCAATAAAATGCTTTTACTTTCAGGGTGTGTGTGTGTGTGTATGTATTTGCTGTATCCTCTTCAGGCAACTTTCACATAACTATAGAAGGACTAATTGCTATAGTGACCTCAAAGGCCAAATCTTACTTCAAATTCAGTGGTTTAATTTTGCATCTTTGTCTAAACTTTAGGTCAAATGGCCTAAAGCTAAAAATGACCACAAACTATTATTTTACATTATATTAAGGAGCCAAATAGAGTCCATTGGAAGAAGAGCTATGGGAAAACTCTCAAATGCTGTAAGTCTTATGTGGTTATTGATTAGTAAAAGCTGCCTAGTATTTTTAAGAGAGTAGTTATATTTTTAGCATCCCAAAAGTCTCAGTTTTCTTAATCAAAAATTTTTTAACTATTTAAAATAGAGTAAACAATGTTTTATTCCCCCACATTTACTTCTCTTTTCTTTCTTTCTTTACTTCTTTGTTTTTTTAATCTGTCAGATTTCTTTTGTATTTCCTCTTCCCTTTGTTTACAGAAAAGAGATTCTTCAATGTGTATGTCACTTAACAATGCTTCAGCCAAGATATCACCAACCCTCTTATAATAAACAGGATAATTTTTTAGATCTCACCAGTTAAATAGTCCAACCACAGTATTTTGGAAATAGGAAGGATATTCAAACTGCTACCATGGATTTATTTTAATTTTTTTTTAATTTATTTTATTTTAAAGATATGGGACACAATTCAGGGTTGTGTACAAGTGGACATCGTACAGATAAAGTTTGGGCTTACCTTTGGTCCCCACTTTGACTGCTTTGAGATTAGGTACACTTATTAATGCTATGCCCCCCTCCCCCCATGGTAGTTTCTGGCTACTGCCGATTCCTTTCTTATAGTATTATGGTAAAAGTTCAGGGTCCACTTATGAGTGAGAACTTATGGTACTCAGTCCTTTGTTTCTGTGATAAATCACTGAGTATTATAGACTCTAAATCCACCCAAGCTGCTACAAAGTCCATAATTTTGCTCTTTATGGCTGTGTAATATTCCATCGTGTAAATGTACCACATTTTTAAAATCCAGTCCAGTTGCGATGGGCAGCACGGTGGGTTCCATGTTTTTGCTAATATGAATAGTGCTGCAATAAACATGCATGTGCAGGTATCTTTTTTGTAGAGTGATTTGAGTTCCTCTGGGTATATTCCCAGAAGGGGTATAAGCTGGGTCGAATGGAACGTCAATTTCTAGTTCTTTTAGGAATCACCACACTGCTTTCTATAGAGGTTGAACTAGTTTGCATTCCCACCAACAGTGTAAAAGCGTTCCCTTTTCACGGCATCCTCGCCAACATCTGTTTTTATTTTATTAATGATGGCCATCCTAACTGGAGTTAGGTGGTATCTCAATGTGGTTTTGATTTGCATTTCTCTGATGATTAGTGAAGCTGAGTACTTTTTCATGTATCTGATGGCTGTTCATATGTCTTCTTTTGAGAAGTGTCTATTCTTGTCTTTGCCCGCTTTTTAATGGGACTGTTTTTGTTTTGTTTTGTTTTTTTTTCCCTTTCGGCACATTTGAGTTCCTTGTAGATCCTGGATGTTAGGCCACTGTCAGATAGGCAGTCGGCAAATATTTTTTCCCATTCTGTGGGCTGTCTTCCTGCTCTCTTGATGGTTTCTTTTGCTTTGCAGAAGCTTTTCAGTTTGATGAGGTCTCACTTGTCTATTAGGGATTTTGAATTTTGATCAGGAATTGGGTGCCTATTCCAATTTCCATAAGTGTGTTTCCTGCATTTTCTAAGATTCTTAAAGCTTGGGGTTTCACATTTAGATCCATTTGGAGTTGATTTTTGTGTATGATGATAGGTAGAGGTCTGGTTTCATTCTTTTGCACGTGGTTAACCAAATTTCCCAGCACTATTTACTGATAGGTTCTCCCTTCCTCAGTGGTTGTTGTTGTTGGAGGCTTTGTTGTAGATGAGTTGGTTGAGAAATTGAGGTTTTGCTTCCAGAATCCCTATGCTGTTCCATTGGTCTATATGCCTGTTATTGTACCAGTACCAGGTTGTTTTGATTATTTAGCCTTATAATAAAGTTTAAAGTCTGGAAATGTGATACCTTTTGCTAAGGATTGTTTTGGCCATTTGTAGTCATTATGTTTCCAAATGAATTTCTATATTGTTTCTAGGTCTGAGAAGAATGATGTTGGTAATTTAATGGGTATAGTGATGGTATTAATGGGTGTTTAATGGGTATTGCCTTTGGTAGGTTGGGCATCTTAACAGTGTTCATTCTTTCAATCCATGAGTAATATTTTTCCATATTTTGTGTCAGTTTTGACTTCTTTGAGAAGTGTTTTGTAATTTTTGTTGTAAAGATCTTTCACTTCTCTGGTAAAGAAGATGCTGAGGTATTGCTCTTTTTTGTGACTATTGTGAATGGGATTGTGCTTTTTCTTTGGTTCTCTGCCTGTTTGTTGTTGATGCACAAGAATGAGACTGTCTTTTGTACATTATTTTGTACCCTGAGACTTTGCTAAAGTCCTAAATAGACCAATAACAACACAGGAAATTGACTCTGTCATAAGAAAACTACCTACAAAGTAAAGCCTTGAACCAGATGGATTTTCAGCAGAATTCTACAAAACATACAAGGTAGAAGTGATATCAATCCTATTGAAAGTATTCCATGCAATTGAGAAAGACATACTCTCCCAAAATCACTTTATGAAGCTAGCATCACACTGATACCCAAATTGGGTAAAGATCCAACAAAAAAAGAGATCTACAGGCCAATATCCCTGATGAACATAAATTCAGAAATTCTCAACAAGATTCTAGCAAATTGGATCCAATAACACATCTCAAAAATCATCCATCATGGATTTTTACTATATTTCTTTTTATATATTTGAAAATATTTTGAAAATATGTTCTGCAGCATATTGGAAGTAAGGGAACTTTTGAAATTAAGTTTCATTGCCATTTAATATTATCCTGATGCATATGAGCAAAAATAAGAAAACTGGGGTTTTTATTCTATTTCAAATTTACAATTTAATTATTGTGATAATGGATTTTCTTAGTAGTTTGATTTTACATTGTCCTAACAGTTTGTTCAATAATTTTGCAATATATTCCAAATAGTAATATTAATATATAATAATAAACAAACTTGAGTCTGCACACAAGGAGCTTATCGTCTTGGTAGATAGAATTGCATTTGAGATTTTCCAGAAGCTAGAGTCGAGTCTTTTTTTTTTTTTGAGTTGGAGTCTCACTCTTGTTGCCCAGGCTAGAGTTCAGTGGCACACTCTTGGCCACCACAGCCTTGACCTGCTGGGTTTAAGCAATTCTTCCTCCTCAACCTTCCAAGTAGCTGGAACTACAGATGCCGTCATCACACCCGGCTAGTTTTTGTGATTTATTGTAGAGACGAGATCTCACCAAGTTGCCCAGGCTAATCTCAAACCCCCGGGCTCAGGCAATTCTTTCCCCTTGACCTCCCAAAGTGCTGGGATTACAGGCTGAGCCACCACTCCCAGCCGAGTTGAGTCCTTTTAAAACCAAGCATAGAAAGTTTTGGATTTCCATGATAAAAATGAAACAAAAAAACACAAAACTCTTATTTTCAACTTCTTGTCAAAAAATAATTTTTACAAAATGACTCCTAGGCAATTGCTACAACTATTCCAGGTAAGCCCTTAGCGTCTGCAATGGATTCAGTTATTCCTCCACAGCTATTTTGCCAGACCCAGCTTTTCTAGCCACTTACTCTGTCTGGCCAGTCTGCTCTGACTATCTCAGGTCCCTGCAGTTGGTCTACCTTCTTCAATGAAACCAGATACTAGGATTAACCAAGCTCTCCTTTCAAGTGATGCAATTCTTCCTTCAAATACACATTCCTATTACCAATAGCCCAGCTACTCTGACTGAACCAGCTATTCCTAATTCAACTGTTCTCATTTTGGAGCCAGCTGTCCTATTTTTCAAATTCTACCTTTGCACTTTACAACCTTTCATCTCTTCATATCCACATCTCATCTTCGCTTTGAATGCCTTATGCTCCAGCTGGCTTCTTGCCCTCTAAATTTCTAGTTTCTTCATTGGTTAAGACATTTCATTAATCTTCACTTTGTCTTTAGTGCAGTGTTGGAGCATGTTGGAGTGCTTACTCTTGTTTCTTTTTTGTGTTTCTTACTTCACCATATTCAGATACCATTCAGATGCTTTTTCTCTTCTCTCAGAATGATGGTTCCCACACCCCTCCCTTTATTAGCAATAGAACTCTGTTTCCACCTAATATCGTACATGGATCCACCAAATTTTTAAAAAATCAAGTAAAAAGTGATGATGCTCTGATAGGAAGTCTTGTCCTCTTGGCTTCTGACTTTCCCCAGAGGTTAACACTTAGGGTAGAAACATAGACAAATCAATAACCTAGGACAGGGTTTGGCAAACTATGGGCTATGGTTCAAATTCAGCCCACTGTCTCTTGTTCAACAGTTTTAAATGATTAGGAAAAATAAAAAGAAGAATATTTCTTGACATATGAAAAATATATTAAATTAAAACATCACAGTCTATAAATGAAGATGTATTGAAACACTGTCAGGCTCATTTGTTTATGTATCACTTACAACATCAGAGCTGGAGACACTATGTGACCCACAATGCCCGAAACATTTACTGTCTCTCCCTTTATAGAAAAACGTTGTCAGATACTATGATAGAATATGGCTTCTCCAGTTGTTCACTCCCAGAAATCATGGTACACTTTGAGAAATACAATAAAATACAATTATATGCAAACTTAAGTAACTAAAACATTGAAGAAGAAATTATATATGCTAGTACATGCAACATTATGGTGCCAAAGGCTTAAGAAATATTTGTGGGAAGGAAACAAAGCTTAAAATTAAGGAAAAAAATTAATTCAGAGAAGAAAGCACCATTATTCAATTTTATCAGCAGAATATGTAAGTCCAGTTCACTGAACACCAGTATTTTGAAGGCACATCATTTGAGAAATTCTGAATCAAGTGCTCCTGGTGTTGACCTTCAACCCATTTCCTGACTCAGCTTTAATAGGGGCCAGAAAAAGATCCCAACTCATTTCACCTGTCAACTCCATCTTGCCCAAGACTGACGGAATAGCTATGCTCTGTATTAATCTACATCCTCTTTGAATCAGTGCTTGGTAAGTTTACAAGAGAAATATGACCAAATTGAAATATATGTTAGAAATTAATCTATTTAACCAATCTAGAAAATTTTTATTGAAATAACATTTGAGATGATCTTGGAATAATAGGAGACATTTTGACAGGCTGAAATTAAAATTGGAATAATATTTTGGATGGGAGATACAGCTTGAATGGAATCCATAGGTGGGAGAATATGGTATGAATTTGAGAAATTTACATATACCCAAATGATGAAATCAAATGGTATATATATTAAAAATTAATTTGGATGTTTAGTTGTAATTATAATATAAACTGTCTTGAATGTGAAATAATTTTTTAAAGCAATGGAGAGCAGCCACTGTTTTGGCTTTTTGTTAAGAAAATAGACCTGTGCTTTAGAATTGCAATCTCTACAGTGGTATGCACATACCAAGGCTTAGACAATACAATCCATTGAGATAATGAAAAAAAAGGTTAATTCTTTCTGATATTTATTTGTAATCTACAATATTAAAATAATGAACTTTTAAAAATACCAAGTAAGTGTGTTGATCAGACACAGGCATTTGGTCTACGTGAAATATAATCTCCTGTCATAAATGGTCAGTAAAGCATCCTTAGGGGATATTGCATCACAGGCAGGAATGACAGTGTGCCCCTCACCCCTTCTAGCTTTTATTTTACTGTTACTTGTCATTTATGTCCACCTGTAAATTCTGGCATTATATTATCCAGTTTTAACTAAGTATAACTTCACAGAACGAACCTTCGTCTTACCAAAAAAATTTTGAAGGTCATTCTAATAATGCAAACACAAGCAACTAACAAGAAAATGGCAATGATGCCACTACTTTAATTACGACTTGTTTGCCCTCATTATGATAGTGACCATAATTATTATTATGTTATAATTATTGTTATGGCCACCGACATAATGAAGTCAAACAATTATGAGTCAATCTGTTTAAAGTTGTCCAAATGCATTATTAGGAATAAATTTGATGTACTATAAATTAGTGACTATGCTTAGGAGGCAATTTAAGATATTGTTTTATTGTTATCTCACCCATCAAACTCTTCTATTATACTATGTTGTTTTATCAGAAAAACGTATTAGCCCAGTAGTTCTACACACAATGCTGTAACTAAATACTACTACATATATTGAGGGCTGTCAACACAAACACTTTAGTGATAAGTGTTAGCAATTACCAAACTTTTGAATGGAGTAAAGCTGAGATGATAGATTTTCATGAGGTCATTGAAATGAAGAGAGCAGCTGGAAAGTGGTTTCACTTGCCTTGGTGTGAGCTGGGATTGTGATAATTTCGAAAGAAAAGGAAGTTGTATTCACAGATAACATTATGAAATGCCATAGACAAGAGAGAAGTCAGAAACCACAGTGATACTTAAAGCTTAAGTGACTGACACCTAGATGCATGTGCAATGACAGTGTCAAACAGAGGAGCTAAACTAGGAGTACCATTAAGCTCCTTGCTGTCTTTTAACAAATAATTACTTTGAAAAATCAGTTTTGTTTTTTTTTTGAGTTGGAGTCTCACTCTGTCACCCAGACTGGAGTGCAGTGGCCGCTCCCGGCCACTGCAGCCTTGACCTGCTGGGCTCAGGCAATCCTTCCACCTCAGCCTTCCAAGTAGCTGGAACTACAGGCGCGCGCTACCACACCCGGCTAATTTTTTGATTTATTGTAGAGATGAGGTCTTGTTTGCCCAGGCGGGTCTCGAACCCGCGGGCTCAGGCAATCCACTCACCTCAGCCTCCCAAAGGCTCGGGATTACAGGCTGAGCCACTGAGCCCGGCTATTAGTGAATTTCATGAGTAGAATCTGACAGTCCAAATCTTCCTTATAAGTGAAAAGTTAAGAGGAGAAATTAATTGACCTATATTTTTAGCAATGTTCTCTACACTGAAGAATAGACAGAACAGATTTTTTTATCCTAAATTGTGCATGTGTGTGACTTTTATTTCTCACTTATACTGTAGTAAGCACTGTTTTAAGAAATTTCTAATTTTGAGATATATAATAAACATGTTGGAGGTTTCACTTCGTGTTACTTCATGTTACAAGACTCCCACTCTGACCTATATTAAAACACTTGCAAGCCATAAGAAAATGGCTCTAAAAAGTAATTTCTCTATAGACTTGTATGTTTTATTAATAAGTACTTAAAATAATTGTTGTACCATGCATTAAATAGCTAGAATAATTTAATATTTAAACAAAAAAGCTAACTATAAACTTTGATTTCTTTATTTCTGTTAGTTGTATGTATTTTGCATATTTAAGTTGCTATTTAACATGCACACTAATAATAATCTTTTCATGTATGACTCTATAAACTTCAGCACAATATTTTAGAGCAAAATTTTTCTTTCAAAAATTTCTGTACAAAACAAAGTAGTGTTTTTATTAATAGGAAAGAGGAAAGAAGTAATAATATTTGTGGTAATGGTATAGCCCATCAATGCTAGTGATTAAAACCACTGAACATTTAGTAACGTCTCAGTTCCCTTCTTTCCCATAGCTGAGTCTTTAGAGCTTGTAGATACAGTAGTTGATGTTGTTTTCCTCTTTGCTCTTCTTGCAAGGAAGCAAGCTTAGAATCAATGTGTGACCCCTTCTATTTATTACCCATTCTATTCAATATATAAATACCCTAACTACAACATACTAAGAGTAATGCCCGGTTAAAGATAAATAAACTAAGAGATTTAAAAATTTATGAGGTAGATTTTCAAAACTGTGTATATTAGGCAGATGACTAGGCATCACATCATTATTGAAAAAATTATACAAGTTGTAAAAATATTCTAGAATTTGTAAATTTTTGTATATTTAGAGAGGTTAATAGCATTTATATCAAAAATGCAGAAATGTGTCAGGTGGCATGTGGATTTTGTTCACAGTCCTAAGCTTTCCTGAATGTATTTTACCTTTATTTTTTCCTGAATATATTTGCTATATTTATTATTATGTCACCTAAAACCAATAGTGAAAATATTTTTTGATATAAATGCTATTAATCTCTTTAAATATACAAAAATTTATAAATTCTAGAACATTTTTACAACTTGTATAATTTTTTTCAATAATGATGTGATGCATAGTCATCTGCCTAATATACACAGTTTTGAAAATCTACTTCATAAATTTCTAAATCTCTTAGTTTATTTATCTTTAACTGGACATTAGTCTTAGTATGTTGTAGTTAGGGTATTTATATATTGAATATCAATTGTTCTTGCCCCGTGTAATTTGCAGTCTAAATATTGCATGAATGGGTTATCTATAATAGGAAAAGTCAATAAGAACAATTTTCATTTTTGAGCCTGAGATGACATAATTTAAAATAAGCAATCACTTGACAAATACTTGAAAATTGTATACTGATCACATGGATGAGCATATTGCTATACAAAGGAGTTCCAAATGCATATCACAAGTGCTATGCAAGGTTCATTGGAGAAAAATCTTACAAGCTGAGAAGTAGAGTACATGCATCATGTAAAATATAATCATTCCATCTCTTAGTCCAGACATGGATGGTCTATATGCACCATGGCCAATGGGCCAATAGAGACAGGTGCTGCCTATGTGATGATTTACATATTTGTAGGTCAGAGGCAATCGGAAACCTCTGGTGAGAGAAGGGGTCTGGTTAGAAGAGGGCAGCCTCTGGAAGCTGGAGGCTGGCATTTATCTGTTCTGTTGAGATAATATAGACCTCCTGAGCCAGCTCCTTGTTAAGCCACCAAAGCAGAAATAAAATGAGCTTCTAGAGCCATCCAAATTTGTGTCTCATCTTCTAGTAATATGGCAGTATGCTTTCCTTTCTTAAGAAAAATTTTATTTATGGTTAAAAATAATATAATTGAATTCATATCTTTTGTAGACATGTTTCAAATGTAAACCTTCAGCTGATATTTTCTATTTCATCCTTCTAGGGTTGAGGTATTCTTAAGCTAAGCAAGACTTGGAACTTGGTATTTTAGCCTTTCATTAGCCATCTTAAGATGCATGACATTAGTTCTACTCAAACCACATCTTATTTCCCCATTCAAGACAATATGTTTCACCTGTTTTCCATATGCAGAATGTATTCTTATATATTTAAAATATGCAGAATATAAGATATTGAATTCTAATGTGTGTAATATTTAAAGGCAGCTTTACATAGTGGAAGCAAAAATTTGTATTAAATTATTTAGTAAAGTCATTGTGGTTTGCCCTATCAAAGTGTCTGGTAGTCAAGACCTTGGGTCCCTTTGTAATTTTTCACCGCACTGTATTTTCCTGACTAACCCACAGTTGCTTTCTTTAATTACCAGTGTCACTCTCCAAGTCATAATTCAGATGTGACCTTCTGCAGTTTGAGAGTGACATAAAAATTTGAGGCTAATGTTAGCATTTGAGAAAAACGTTTTATTATTAATTTGCCAAATTCCTTCCAGAAATCTAAGCCTTTAAGACACTCCCTGGCCAATCCAACTAGATCAAAAGAATTCACACAGGAACCATACTAACCTATCTCATGCTTGTGATCTGTTAACCATTTCCTTGTATCAGTTCTTCACACACCAATTCAAACATTATTCTCTTAACTTTCCCCAGTAAATTAATTCTGCCATCTGAACATTGCTGGTTGGTTCAGAACACTTTTCTGATTGTTCTACTAAATTGTGTACATATCCACTAAAGTGAGCAAGAAATTCATCATTTTTGATATGTATGAGAATAATATGATTTTAACAATCAAACTGACTTTTTACAAGCTAGCCTTTCAAAGAACTAAACTCTGATCTCACTCAAATGAAGGTGGTCTTTGGCAAATCAGAGTCTAATCCTTTTTTTCTGCATAACCTTCATGGTAATCCTTACATTCTTGTTGCATCTATGTTTGAGGGAGTTCTAAATTAGCCAGGATATTGGAAGATGACAACCGCTTTGGTATTAGACAGCTGTTATCTATTCCGGAAGATAGACATAAAAAATTCTATGTTATGACCTGCTCTCTAGTCATACAGTCCACAAAAATGATAACTCCTTACCCTCATCCTAACTACAATCTGCCTTTATGTTTGAACTACCCCACCCTACTCCAGCTACTTCTGTTCCTTGTGCAAGAGAGCATGAAAAATACCTGGCTTCTCTCTTTTATTACACTAGGGCCGTAGGAGATACTCTGAGGTTATCTAAACTCTCTGTTTGGACATGTTATTCAGCCTTTTATAATATACTGCTGCTTTGTTGATGAATTCTACAAATACAAATTTGTTCCAGACTATATAGGAAATGTATAATACTTTTTCTCCTCATTTTTAATTTATTACTTAGAATTTTATAACATAGAAATAAAACAACACACTTTCACTTATCTTATCATAAATTCTTTAGGCTTTAATCTCTGAGGCCTTAGAGTGTTATCAACACTCCTGCCATCCATCATCACCAGGAAGAATAGAGGGGGAGCTCTTGGATAGAGTGAGAAGAGCCATTCTTTTTTTTTTTTTTTTTTTTAACAAGGAATGTCCATCCTTTGTCTGGCATAGCTTAAAACCAAACTAGGAGAATACAACCTTATCTCATGAGGCAAAGCATGAATTGGGTGGGCCAATTGGATTGTGGAGTAATGATCTTTAAAGTTTTGGGGGGAGATTGACACAGTCAAGCTTAGGATACAGCGCGGCATGTGATTTAGGCTCTGCATGAGTGTAGAAAGCACAGTAAAGGGTGCATAAAATAGATAACACCTAACACCACACTATCATCATTGGGGGTGGTAGAACAGTGTCATGGTGAGAACATGACCAGGGGACAAGCAGCACATGAGTTTACACATATGCTTAAGCTCACATGTTGATGATAACCATTAGTAGCCATGAGATCTGATCTCACCTGTGTCTGGCAAGAGTGAAAGTCACCCCAAACCAGTATTTCAGCCAAATTCTGGTGGTCCAATCTCACAGGATTCTGTAACAGAAATAGTTTGCTGATCAGTGGGAGTGATTTACTTGCCAGACTGCTGTCTTTGAACTGAGGCTAGTCACGCGTTCTTGGATGATATCATAGGCTTGAATCCTGGATTTCTTCAGTATATCTGGTTGACCTCACATGGATGGTGTTGGCAAAGTGCCCCAAAGTGGCAAATTAGAGTGTATGTCCAGAGTCCAGACTCAATGCTCTCAGCCCCAACCCCCAATTTATCTGGATGGTACTGTTGTTGACCCTTACCTGTCCAAGGCACAAGAGGGAAACTTGTTCCAAAACAGGTATTATACCCAAAGCAATGGGGGCTTCCCAGAATACTGACAATCAGATCTCCACTATTTCTCAATGAAGAATATTGCCCTAGTCCCCTCTTTGGAAGCTGAGAAGCACCATATAGAAGATTTTCAGATACCATACTTGGAGAACTCCCAACAAAGTGGCCATGTTCCCATTGTGAAGCCCCACACAAAGTCATTAACCTATTATATAATTCTTCACTATTAAATATGAATAAACAGTCAATTATTCAAAATAATTTGAGAAACCCTCCTATTTGAAAGACAGCAGAAACAAACTAAAAGGAAATTGGAGGAAACAAGCAATGCAGGAAAAGCTCACTATACTTTATTTTGTGTACTTAGAAAAATACATACAAAAATTGTGTATGGGCAATTTTTGACTAAAAATTAAAAAAAATAACAATATAAGCATACCATTTTAGAATATGGCAATGTCAGCAAAAATATATAACAGTTAATTTTTTAAAATTCTGGTGAAATGGAAACAAATAAAAAAAAGACACACAAGAGTGAGTAGAGTTCAGGGACAAGACCTCTACTGTTTTTATTAGATTGTATATACAGCTTATATATAAACTGTACACAGTTGTCTCTCAGTATTCTCAGGGAGTGGTCTCCAGGAGCATCAACAGATATCAGTCTGTGGGTACTCAAGTCCCTAATAAAAAATGGCTTAGTATTTACATATAACCTTGGCATGTCACCCTGTGCACTTTAAATCATCTTTAGATTGCTTTAGATTACTTGCTCCACATAGAGAACAACCTATTTATATAATTTATCACTACTAAATATGAATAGTCAATTACTCAAAAATATTTTTACATTGCACAGATACAATGTAAATGCTATGTAAATAGTTGCTGTACTATATTGTTTTCATATTTATATTATGTGTATTGTATTATTTTTATTTTACCAAATATTTTTGATCCATGATTGACTCTGCAGATATGGAACTTGGACACACAAAGAGTGAGTAGAGTTCAGGGACAAGATCTCTATTGTTTTTATAAGATTGTATATAAAACAATAAAGATTGTTTTTATAAGATTATAAGATGGCTAACTGTAGTCATAATATAACAGGAAAACTAAAAAGAAGTAGTGTTTAGAGGTCTATGCACTGGTAACAGGCAAACTTAGGACTGCATGCCAGACATTTCACTGGATATGTTAATGTCTCTAAGGCTCCATTTTTTCTTTTATAAGTGGTAATCATCCTTTCTTCATCTATTTCAAGACTTAACTTATACAAATAAGTTAATACATTGTCAGGCATATAGTAAGTACTCAATAAGACTAGTTATTATTGTTATTATAGTAGATTAACAGAAGTAATAGTAATGATTATAGTAATATTAGGAACTAAAATGTTTTAAGTTGTGTAGCATTAATTGTGTGAGTTTTGCAAGCAAATTCACAAATTAAAACTTCATGAAAATTGGAAACATGGTTTATTGCCAATGACTTTCTTGCCTTCTTTTTTACCCCTCTTTTCTTTCAAACATCTGTGGTTTGGTTAATGACTCATAACTTTGAGTCTCTCTGCATTTCAATCCAGAGCATTCTTTAAATTGCCACTGCCACATCCCCAATATTCCTTGATATTCTGTCCTCCAGAATTTATAAGTGGCATCTTTAGTCCTAGAATTGGGAGGAAAAAGAACTGTACTAGTATGTACCTATGGCATCACTTATTTTTAACTTATATGTCACCATAGTCCACATGCATTTTATTTCAAAGCCATGTTTTTTGTGGCTAATAGAGATTAACATAAAGTAATTTTAATTAAAATTCTAAACAAAACACAATATTATAAGGAGCATTTAAAGTAAAAAAAAAAAGTTTCCTTTATTGCAAATTTTATTTTAAACCTTCCCAGTTATCTTCTACACTGACAATATAATCAGGACTTAATGCTGAGTTGTTGTTAATTTTTAATACAACTTATGCTGTTTAATACAGTATATAATTTGACACTGAATCTTTTAGTAGAACTAAGCTTTGACATCCTCTGCAATCATCCACTCAAAACTAATATTTTTAATCAGTTAACATCACTTTACCCCTATGCTACCTACATTTCATCATAGAATATATATGGCAGTACAGACTTTTTAATATGTTTAAATCTTTATACATGAAAGTATACATAAAAGTATATCACTTTATACATAAAAGTATGTCACTTTTAGAAGGACAAAATCATTAGAAATATTTACTTTCAGGAAAGAGTTATAAAAGAGTTATAGAAAAGTATTACAGTTGAAAGAAAAGTGACTTCTCTGCTCATTTTTAACTGTAGACTTTTCTGTTAATCTAATGGTTCTAAATAAAGCAGAGTATTTAAAATAAGAGTCTGTTTTTTAGAAAAAAAATTATCATTGGGAAATCATAGTGGTTCACTTAAATCCTCGGGAGAGTTTTTACAACATGGTGCTTGGGCACTAGCTTTCTTGTGAATTTGACCTTGAGTAAGGATGCATTTCTTAAGACTTAGATTAAATAAGACCAGCTAGTGTTTTCTCATGGGTGCATAGCTCCCATTCCTTTGGGAATATGTGGATGCCTGTCTAGTCAGGATTTCAAATACTGATCGAGAATCATAATTATAATATAGCTGCAGTTTCATGAATATTCAATCACTCCATAAAAAGAATTAACTTGAGCCATAGATCAATTATGTTAAAGTTGATAAACTTCCCTAGCAAGTATGATATTTTTAGGTAGCAAATTCAGGTATGGAAGAAATGTCATCTTTATTTATTCTTATAATTCAAATTAATCATTTTTCTGTGATAGCAGCAAGTTTAATGTAGTCAGATTTCCAGGTTTTCTCAATTGCTTTAGGTTTAAAATCCATTATAACCTGTTCTCATTTTTTCTGCTCTATTCTTTTCTCAGGCTCGGCATCTAAAGTCCAGGGTGGGTGGCGCTGGGAGTTTGCTGTGACTTGCACAACGCTATATCATGGAAGAAGACCCCAGCTCCACTTTTTCATCCTCCATGATGTAGCTCACCTGCTAGGTCCTTATCTGATTATAAAAGGTTGATATTCTGCTGCCAGGAAGTCCATGTCCCCACCTAGTGGCCAACTCCACTGTCCCCTTCTGTCTGCTCAGGCACTGGAGGGTGAATCTCCTAGTCCCAGTTTAAGATCTGCTTGGGATAATGCAGTCCACTGAGCTGTTCACTGCTACTCAGGAAAAACCAATGACTGCTTGATGCAACTATGGGGATTACTTGCAATTTCTGAAAGGTGCTCTCGGATTCTTTAGATGACACTTCTACTGTTTCTCTCATAGCTTGAATGTGAGGAGAACTCTGTGGGTTGTGTGCCAGACAAAAAGTGAGGCACAATTTATCTCTATTCTTAAATTCTTATACCAATCTCAGAGTTTTCTCCTCCTCCCCCCCAAAATAGAACCCTGGATGTTCTGATAGACACAGAAGATTCTGACCCATGTTTAGCCATTTTGTGTTCTACTCAACCTTCACTCCCTGTCTAGCTTGTAGGATTGTATTTGGTCTAGGCAGAGGATGACAGTGACAAGCAGGATAAGGAAAAACAACAACAACAAAACAAGTCTGCTAATTTCTCCCCATGTGACGCAGCCACACTTCTTTGAAAGTCATGCTCAGGACTAATATCCTGGAAGTGTGTTAAGCTGTGACTGAGTGTTTTGATTAGAAATTGCTCCATAGATCATCACTGAATAGAAATCATGATTTGAAAATTAATGCACTACATTCAAATAATATTAATAACGAAATATTCCTTTCAATTGTAATCTTTAAAAACATCAAATGCCATAATAATTGAAAGTCAGAAAAGAAGAAAGAAAAAAGGTAAGGGAGAAAGATATGCTGAAGCCCTACATCTGGTATTATTTAGGCCTCAGTCTCTTCAGGTTCTTTGTAATAGACATGCACACAATCCACAAAGTCCTCCTTCTCCTCTGATCAGTATTGTAACCTCATACCCATTGAGTCACACTGTGCTCAGAACTCACATCTGTTTTCCCCTTTACAAAGCTTTAACACACTGCTTTGCATACAGAAGTCTTTTAATATGTATGTACCTGTTCAAAATAGTATAAATGAATTGCTACTGATGTGTTATTTTAATTTAAAATGCTGTTTGCAATTTTTAAAAACAATTAGCTTGCTGGAGTATTTCAGGTGAAGAACCTGGTCAGAGTCCTATTGAAAGAAGTGTAATGTGTTAAGGGTGGTTTGGAGTTGAGGTGCAGGAACAAACACACAATTAAGACTGAGATTAGGATGGTTCATAGGCCAAAGTTAAGAGCCAAGGAGCAGTTTCAAGTGTATTAAAATTAATGTAATGGTTAATAACTCAGAGCGTTTCTGTATCAGTTTAGACTTCTGGGTATGAGGAATTCACTGGTTAGGTTCTGTTGGGGCAGTATAACATGTTGATTGAGAATATTACACATGCTCATTCTAAAGTTAGCCAGTCATGTATACAAATCCTCATTTGCCCCTTATGAATTTGTAAATTTAATCAAGCTATTGTAACTTTCTGGGTTCCTTTTCTATATAATAGAATACTAACAGTACTTACATTGCAGGATTCACGGTAGAGCTCTTTAGGCACATTAAAAAGCAAATTTATTCTCTCCTAGGTTATCTTGTGGGTTCTTTGTAGATACTGTAAAATAGGTAGCTAAATTTCTGTTAGTTAAGTATGATTTTTCCCTCAATTGCTCCAATGGATGTTTCCCAAAGTTGATGAAGCTTAAGCTCAGAGATCATATTCAAGCCCTTTCCAAAGCCCTAGGATGAGCCTCATCAACATGTTTACATGATTATGGTCTTATTAATTTTTCAAAACTAAGATATTCTTTATATAGCTTTTTCATAATGCCTCCTGCATCAACAAATTCTGTGTTTTAGGACTTAAATAACCTGGATCTGTCCCTGCTTCTAGTTCTTTTGCTGATTTCATCTCTCTCTTCAAGACTTCCTTCCTGGTTGCAAACTTGAACAATGACAGGCTAACATTAGTTCAAGAACTTCATGTCTTGTCCATGCATCTCAAACCTGATCTGACACGAGTCTACCATTCTCTTCAAACTTTAGGGGATGCACATCATCTTCTTTGATCAATTGTTCTCCTCAGTCCTACTTAGTTGCATTGAGCTCATGAATTAGATCATCTTAGGATGAGGATCCCTCGCTAGGTTTTTAATCCTCCATGGTTAGGAGAATCAGGATTCACACTCACCATCAATTCTCTGAATTGAATTCAGAGAATTCTCTGAATGCTCTCATAAATTTCAACTTCCTCTGAATATCTCCAACATTCTGTGGTCTGGAGGCAGGAATCAACTAACAATCACACAACAGGTTTTTGGACACTGTAGTAAATTAAATTGAAGTGGAAGGTAGTTGGGGTCTTAGTGCCTCAGATGAACTGAGTGAATGTTAACCTTTTAGCAACTGTTTCACATGTACAAAACTTAAAGGAATATCTCGAAAAAAACGGGGAGTTCAGTAAATGTTAACTATTACTGTCAGAATGACTACTGGAACTGGCCCTGGGCCTAGTAATGGCTCAATACCCCTGAAACAATGTCTATATCTTTAAGACCAAGTTTTTTAGGAAATTGAAGGAAAAAGACAGAAAGAATGAGAAGAGGGCTGTCATATGTAGGAAATACATTTTTAAAATATTAAGCAATTCATTTTGTCTGAATAAATGAAAATAATATTGCAAGCAGAAATAGTTGTATTTCTCACTTTGGAATATATTATGTATAATTTTTTAGATAAAGGAATTTATATTTGAAATTTCAATCACAAGTTATTTGTAGAAATTTTAAAACTTTTTTTCTGATAAAGATTAGTTTAACTTAATTTAATTGTATTTAACTTTTGAATTTACATACTCCCTCTGATAATATAGGGCAATAATAAAAATAAAGTAATATGGCTCTGTAAAGGCACCAGATTTAATTTTCTACTCTTTCTATTTTAGGGAAAACGTAAAACTATGGTAATTATCTACAAAAGTAATTTCATAACATTAATTGCATTTAAATTCATAGAAACATGATTTTTATAGAGCAGAAGAAATAGAAGCAGCCAGAAAATAAAAATAGGTAGATTAGACTGAATAAGCATTAATAATATTTATTTGAACTCCACCTCATTCTTTAGCACAGTATTCTTTAACACAAAACAAAAGATGTGGGTGGGTTGTTTACTTGCCTTACATTTCATATTCGAAGGAGAAAAATATGCAACTAATTACCATGCTCAGAAAAGAAAACCACTCACATGGAAAATGAAAGTTGAAAAACAATGCACATATATTTCTGCTCTAATAGTGCAAAAAGGGACTTACATATCATTTTTTAAGATTTTAATTCCAGGTTCTTGATAGTTTATATTCCCCATCAGTTTTGTTGTCTATAGTGTATGTAGACTGTTTTAAATATTCAAAAAATGTTTTATTTTATTTTGCAAGTTTAAATTATACTGCACATTTTCTTCATTTGTATTTTCTCTGATTTGCCTCTTATTTTTTATTTTTATTTTTTATTTTTGAGTTGGAGTCTCACTCTGTCACCCAGACTGGAGTGCAGTGGCCGCTCCCGGCCACCGCAGCCTTGACCTGCTGGGCTCAGGCAATCCTTCCACCTCAGCCTTCCAAGTAGCTGGAACTACAGGCGCGCGCTACCACACCCGGCTAATATTTTGATTTATTGTAGAGATGAGGTCTCGCCAAGTTGCCCAGGCGGGTCTCGAACCCGCGGGCTCAGGCAATCCACTCACCTCAGCCTCCCCAAGCAAGGGATTGTAGGCTGAGCCACCGAGCCCAGCTGCCTCTTATTTCATAATGTTTAAATAGGAAATGGATAAGAGCATCACATAAAAGAAGTCTGGATTAAGGCAAAATGTTAGAAATCAACCTGTTAACTCGAGGACACGAATTTTAAGAGGAAATAAAAACTAGGATAATCCGACCATAATAAAAAAAAACAAATAATATCAATAACTGTAATGAATAAATTTGGGATTTGGTCTAAATTTCCTTCCTTTAAGATGTCACAACTTTTTATTCTCTATGAATCTTGCTTTGTCCATATGGTTTGGATAGATGAAGTCGCAGATCCTAACCCAGAAGAAGCACATGACTCTCAATGCGTCAATTATACTACTCCTACTCTCTGCCGAATGGGATTATTTCAGGGATGGACACATGTCCCAAGTTAGCCAGAATTCCCCAAGTCTTTGGAGAAGTTTTTAAAAAATATGTTGTTTATACTCTAGAAATTCCAAGCTGTAAAGGCAAAATAATAACAAACTGATGAAGACCAATATTACCACCATATGGAAAAAGTCTTCCTAATGAAGCCAACACACAGGAAAGCAGAACTTGGGGTACAGAAAGAGAATTGGAAACAGATAAGCACCCTAATCTTGGTTTGAGAACTAGATTCAGCAGAGTTTAGAGAAAATTCTATTTTGGGAGATTTTAATCTAGCTGAGTAAATCAACTTGGCTTTTGCTTAGTTTTGTTTGAGTTTTTCTTTTTTTTCTTAGATTAAAAATATAGTTTATTTAGAAAATAAATTAAAGAAAGAGAAAAAAGGAGATTCATCTCCCCAAGGTAGGGAGGGGATTGAGTTTTTCTTACTTGCAATTGAAAAGGTGGTCTTGATTGGGGGATGATTAATTTGGGTCTAGAAGTGTGTAAGTACTTACAGAAATTGTCATGCTGAATCCCCACAATTCTATGAGGTTTATTTGAATTATTATTATTTTGAAGATATGGGGTACAATTCAGGATTTAGTACATAAGTTATCATTATACAGGTAAAGTTTGGGTCTCCATTTGGTCATCACTTCATCTGATTTGAGATCAGGTACTCTTATTGATGTTAGGTACCCTACCTCCTCCCCTTGCAGTGTTCCACTACTGCCACTCTTCTTATAGTACGGTAATACATGTTCAGGGTCCACTTACCAGTAAGAACATGTGGTACTCAGTTCTTTTTTTCTGTGAGAGATCATACTGAGTATTGTAGACTCTAAATCCATCCATGTTTGTCCTTCTTTACGGCTGCATAATATTCCATCATGTATATGTACCACATTTTTTTAATCCAGTCCACTTTTGATGGGCAGCATGGTTGTTTCAATGTTTTTGCTATTGTGCCTAATGCTTTAATAAACATGCATGTGCAGGTATCTTTTTTTATACAATGATTTCAGTTCCTTTGGGTATATTCCCAGAAGTGGGATTGCAGGGTCATATGGAAGGTCAATTTTTAGATCTTTTAGGAATTGCAGCACTTTTTACCATACAGGTTGTACTAGTTTACACTCCCGCCAACAGCATAGAAGTGTTTCCTTTTCCCTGCATCCTCTCCAATATCTGTTGTTTTTGAGTTATTGATGAGGGCCATCCTGACTGGAGTTAGATATTATCTCAGTGTCATTTTGATTTTCATTTACTTGATGAGTGAGATTGAACATTTTTTCATGTATCTGTTTTCTGCTCATACATCTTCCTCTGAGAAGTGTTTATTCATATCTTTTGCCCACTTTTTAATAGGGCTTTTTTTTTTTGTTTTTTTCCTGTTGGCACATTTGAGTTCCTTGTAGGTCCTGGATGTTAGGCCTTTTTCAGATATACAGCTGGCAATTTTTTTTCCCCATTCTAAGAGCTGTCTCCCCACTCTTTTGATGGTTTATTTTGCTTTGTAAAACAGGTAAAGTTTGGGCCACCATTTAGTCATCACTTCATCTGGTCTGAGATCAGGTACTCTTATTGATGTTTTGTGTTCCACTTCTTCCCATTTCAGTTTGACGAGGTCCCACTTGTCTATCTTATCTCTTATGGAAAGGTACTTGGGGTTTTATCAGGAATCGGTTGCCTATTCCAACTTCTGTAAGGGTGTCTCCTGTGTTTTCTAAGATTCTTATAGTTTGAGATCTTACGTTTAGTTCTCTGATCCTTTTAGAGTTGTAGTTTGTGTATGGTGATAGGTAGGGGTGGTGATTCAAACTTCTGCATGTGGTCAGCCAATTTTCCCTGCACTATTTACTGAATAGATTCTCTTTTCCCCAGTGGCAATTGGCGGAGGCTTTGTTGAAGATGAGTTGGTTGAGAAGTTGAGGTCTTGCTTCCAGAATCTCTATCCTGTTCCAATGGTCTATATGCCAGTTCTTGTACCAATACCAGGCTGTTTTGATTATTGTAGCCTATTAATAAAGTTTAAGATCTGGAAGTATGATAACTCCCACTTTGTTTCTTCTGCTGAGGATTGTTTTGGCTATTCATGGTTGTTTATGGTTCCATATGAATTTCTGTATTGTTATTTCCAAGTCTGAGAAGAATAATGTTAGTAATTTAACAGGTATTGCATTGAATCTGTAGACTGCCTTTGGTAGAATGGACATCTTAACCATGTTAATTCTTCTGATCCATGAGCATGGAACATTTTTCCATTTGTTTGTGCGTTCTTTGATTTCTTTGGGCAGTGTTCTATAGTTATCATTGTAAAGATCTTTCATTTCTCTGATTAGGAAGATGCTAAGGTATTTAATTTCTTGGTGACTATTGTTATTATGAATGGAGTTGTGCTTTTTATTTGGTTCTCTGCCTATTTGTTGTTGATGTATAAGGATGTGACTATCTTTTGCAAATTTATTTTGTACTCTGAGACTTTGCAAAAGTCCTTTGTCAGTGCAAGGAGGTTTGTGAAAGAGTCTCATGGATTTTCAACATATAGGAAAATATTGTCATCAAAGAGTGATAACAACTTCCTCTTTTCCTATTTGGATACCCCTGATTTTGTTTTCTTGTCTGATTGCTCTGGCTAAGACTTCCAACACTATGTTGAACAGTACGGTGAAAGTGAGCAGCCTTGTCTTGTTCTGGTTTTCAGTAGAAATGCTTCCAATTTCTGTTGGTTTAGCAATATGTTGCATGTGGGTTTATCATAGATGGCTCTTATTGTTTTGAGGTATGTTCCCTCTATACCTAGGTATTTAATGTTTTTTATCAAGAATGGATGCTGTATTTTGTTGAAAGACTTTTCTGTGTGTAATAATGTAATCATGGCCGGGCTCGGTGGCTCAGCCTGTAATCCCGCGCCTTTGGGAGGCTGAGGTGAGTGGATTGCCTGAGCCCGCGGGTTCGAGACCCGCCTGGGCAGGCGAGACCTCATCTCTACAATAAATCAAAAAATCAGCTGGGCAT
>CAUYQG010162168.1:0-19258 GCA_963574415.1 Tarsius wallacei
AAGAAGCACAAATATATGAATTTTGCAGCAACCTGGATGGATTTGGAGTTGATCATACTCAGTGATTTATCACAGAAACAAAGAACAGAGTTCCATATGTTCTCACTCATAAGAGGACCTTGAACAATTATAATGCTATAAAAAAGCAATTGGCAGTAATGGGAAACTGTGGGTGGGTGAGAGGGATTGGCAGTTGGGGGATACTGCTAGGGGAGGAGGAAGGGGCATACCTCATCAACTGCATGATCAATGTTTGTATACCTAACCCTGAATTGTATCCACATCTTTATAATAAAAAAAAATTTTTTAATGTAATCACAAAAATTAAATACAGAATTAGGATATTCTAAACTAGAACAGAAGAAGTCATGGAGAGTAAAGAAGAAAGGCATAAGGAGTTGAAAAAGTAATTGATACTGAAGATAAATGAATTAAATTTAATAAACTTTTTAAAGAGTTTCTTAAGGTAATAGTGAGTTAAGAGATAGAAATTATTGAAAGAAATAATGGCTAATAATTTTTCTCAATATGAAAACAACTTAGAAATTCTCAGAGAGAAAGAAGTATGAACCAAAAATAAAATTCTAAGCCCCCCAAACTGACAATAGATTTTCTTTGTTCTGAGAGAAACCTAAAAAACTAAATTCCAGGCTATGATGGAAAGGGAAATTGGACATGCCTCCTCAAATTCCCTTCCTTTTGGAGTTTAGGTATTAAAATTGAGATATTCTGATGAAACAGATTGTGGCAATAAGACACCAAATTCCAACCTGACTCTGGTGTAGCATTACCTGACAGCAGACCCTAAAGGAAATATAAACATTTTACCCCAAAATATGTTTTTTTGACATATTTTGAAATGACCCTGCAAAGCCATCTCTTGGAGAAATTTGCATCTGTAAAGAATCTTCCCTGGGAACAGTTGAACATCTTTTAAGACATTTACCACCTATTCTCTCTGAAGTCTGATACTAAGAGGCTTCATCTACCTAACAAGAATCTTGGCTTCCACAACCCTCCTTATCTTAACTCAAGCATTTCTTTCTGCGGATTTAAATTTTTTTGGACAGAGTTTAACTCTCAATCAATTGCCAATCAGAAAATCTTTGACACCACCTATTACCTGAAAGCCTCCCCTCCACCCCACTTCAAGATGTACCACATTTTCAGGCCCAACTATTGTAAACCTCACATGTATTAATTTATGTTTTTGCCTGTATTTCTGTCTGCCTAAAAATGTATAAAACCAAGCTATAATCCAACCACCTTGGGCCAATGTTCTCAGCACCTCTTGGGACTGTGCCTCAAGCCTGGAACACTCGTATTTGGCTCAGAAGAAACCTCTTTAGATACTTTACAGAGTTTGACTTTTTTTATCAACAGAAATAAGTTCCAAGGACAAGTTTGTTTTTTTTAAATTCACACCTAGGTGAAATTATAGGGCACACAGAATACCAAAACATCTTAAAAGCAGTCAGAAAGAAAATAATAGTTCCAATAAAAGAACAATCATCAGATTGTCAGCAGAATTTTTATGAAAAACAATAGATTACCTCAGAATCAATGATCCTTTCAAAAGTCTTTCTGTATTTCAAGAATATTCCTATGTTAATGGTATTGCCTCCACAATAGAGTCAGAACTCAAATACCCAGACACTTCTTTAAAAATAGGATTTAATTATATATCTTTGACTTCACTAATCAGACATACACACATGAAACTTTAATTTGAAAGTGAGCCAAGGAAGAAATTATTTTATTTATGCAACTTCAATTTTTTCTGGCATTAATAGTGAGAGACCAATTGGTATTTTGATGGTGGCAGTAGAATATTATTTAGACAAGAAAATAATATCAAGTCACATATATGAAGAAAGATATATGGCTTGCCTCAGATTTCCCCACAATCACATTCAACACCAGAATGTAGTAAAATAGCAATCAAAAAGTACTAAAGAAAAGAAAGTTTGCTCCTAGGATTTTATGCCCTTCCAAAGTGTCTTTTAATTATAAAGCCCACAGAAACAGTTTGAATATGCAATAATTTAAGAGAACATCATTGTAGTGAGCCCTCTTGAGTAAACTAGTAGAGCGTAAACCTCAGTCAGTCAAGAAATACCTGAGGAAATAAAGACACTGGCAAGAAGAATTGAATATATTGAGTAAGTTCTGTAACTGGTAGTACAGTAGGGAAATTAGAGTTAAATAACATACTGTCTAATTCAAAATGGCCAGAAGAGCTATAATATTCCCAACACAAAGAAAAGATAAATGTCTGAGAAACTGGATATCTAAAAACCCCGATTTAATCATTACATATTGTACACAGATATCAAAATATCAGATGTACCTCCAAAATATATACAACGATTATAAATTAATAAGAAATAAATTAGAAAAAAGTAGGCTAGGCACAGTGACACACACCTGTAGTTCAAGCTACTCAGGATACTGTGAAGAGCCACTGCACTCCAGCTTGGGCAATATAGCAAGACCCCACCTCTAAGGAGAAAAAAGACATATATATACATATATACACTTCATATTTATATTTATTTAGGATATTTATGTTTAGGATGACAAATAGAACATAATATGCCCTAACAGTATAGAAATGGCATAATGAAGAAACATTAGGATGGGCAAAGGTCAAAGAAAGTGACATGTAGAGTCAGTAGAGTGACTTATCTGTAATAGCTTGGGGAAAAAAAAGATGTTTTTTAAAAGACTAATAAAGTAATAGGCCCATAAACATACTTAACTTCTCAAAGGTAAATATTATTTTTAAATATTATCTAATACTGGCTGGTGGAAGAAAATAAAGAGAGAGAAGAAGTGGGAAAATATGCTAATTTCATCATTGCTGACAATAAGAAACTAACAACTGTATACAGATTTAATTTTAAATGAAACTACTATCCAAATATATAAACCTTTCTAAATATAAGAACTACCCACAAAAAGTAAAGAAAAGAAATCAGACCACACAGTGTAACACTGATCAATTTAAGTTCATAAAATTTTTAAAATTATTAATACTGCATTGAAAAAAAACACAAAACATGAAGCAATTGATAACCTTAGAAAAATATTTGCAACTCAAGTTTCATCTATGGAACTAGTATTTAAAGTCATATTACATATATGAAACTAATACCTATATATTAAAGCTCTACTGATTAATAAGAGGAAGAACAGTCATTAACCATTCCAATACAAGTGAATCTTAAGCAGATAAAAAGAAAAAAGTTCTTAAAGTTGAGATCCACTGTTTTTAACTCTCTGGCATTCTGTAAGTATAATAACATACTCTAAGCCAAGGCTGTGGAGAAACAGTACAACCCATATGTTGTTAGTAGAAACATAAAATGGAACAGTGGAGGTAATTTTGCTATCAAAAGCTTATACCATGTAACCCAGCAAGTCTACTTTGGGGTATTTGTCCAACATATATACCAGGTCGTGTGTGAAATTATAATATAATAATTATTCACTATAGAATTGTTTGTAATAGAAAAACATTTTCAAAAAATTTCACATCCATAGGATCTGGTTAAGTAATTTATAGAACATTCATATATTGTTATACTAGGCAGGTATAAAATGGAGTTTAACTCATATAGAACCTCAAAGGTATTTTAAGTAAATAGATTAAATGCAGAACATTGTATGTTATTTTGTAAACTTTTGTTTAACAAGGAAAATAAGAATATATATTCCCATTTGTTTGACTTATGTATGAAGAAATTTCAGACAGATACCAAATAAACTAGAAAAAGAAAGTAACGTCAATAGTTACAGTGTGATAGGTATAAGTATTGTGTGAACAGGAAAAAAATGAAGTAAAGACTTCACTGTATGTATTAGACAGAAACCCAGAAGAAAAATGACAAAGTCAGAAAAAGGCTAAACCGAGGAATATGTAATAAAGAAATATTTACAACTGTGAGAAGAGGGCATAGAGACACAAAAAGAAATAGATCGGTACACCACGACTGGTAATAATGTATCTGTACCTTCCCCTATATCCAGAGGTTTGTGAAATGGAACAGTTAGCAGAACCTGGAAGAAGAGAGCACCGTGTAAGAAAGCACTGGGAAAGAAGAACCTTTCTGTGATGGGACACTGGTAGCCTACAATGATGTCATAAAAAAGGATCCAGACAAATATGTACCCTACTTCTCTTTCCTTCTCCTTCAGACCTCTTTCTAGAGCTAAGTGGAAACTAGAGGGCAAGGAGACCTGTTTATGTGGCTCATAGGTGTCAGACACCATGGTCATAAAACAGCGTCCTTCATCCATGTGTAAAGATTACATCAGCAATTCAAGGGGCTTACAAAATTCCACCAGCTATCATGTCATCACTTGGGTAATACCAATTTTGTCATGCTCCAGCCTGAAACTCAAACTGTCAGTGTTCTTGATATGAGGTAGAGAAGAAAAGGGGGTAAAAAGGAGCTTAGTAACAAAACTGTAACTGCTACTGTCTCCATAAAATATAGTGATTATTGAAAGCCATGTACTTCTACTATTCTTCCCGTTTTCAAGCCTAATATCAAGTACCTTGACTGGAAAGATTTTTATTTTTGCTAAATGGGGTAACTTAAATTTTCATTATTGTAGAATCTAATCTTTGGCTGCCTTGCCCTTATTAGAATGCAGGTTTTTTCATCACCAGGACTATTATGCAAGGAAGTAAAATGAGGTACTTTAGTGAAACTCCGAAGTTCCAAACATAGTCCTTCTTCCGGCATATACTAACAACCCAATTTATCCCAATAATTGGGATAAAATTTTTTTATGCCATATGCTAGAATACTGTTAGTACAATGGAATAAGGATTTCAAAGTGATCAGAAGCTTTCAATATTTCAAAATCATTATTTCCTTTAGTACTAGTTACTCTGCATCCACCATGCTTAAGAACATGATGATAAGAAGAAAAATTTCTTAGAACTCATTATTAGATGTCATCAAAAGAGTGGCTACTATAATGTCAAACCCTTGTTTTTGACTACAGGATATAATGTATGATATGTAGCCTGCTGAGTTAAGGCATGTGCCATAAATTAGCAAAGTTTTAATTATTAGTAGGAACTATAAATAAGCCTTTAAGTGGGCCATGCCACAATCCTATAAAGCCACTGATTTTTGGATAGTGTGGCATATGGCAAGACCAGTGAGTTCCATGAGTGTAAGCCCATTGTTACAATATGTATTTTGTAATATGTGTATCTTGGTCAGAGGAAAGTTTGTACAGGATATAATGGTATCCTGCCAGTCCATAAACTGAGGTGCTGAGAGAAGTCTATAGTCAGGGAATGCCAATGTCAACCTGAAAAAAAAGTGTCTATTTTTATAAGCAAAGTATTTTTCCCTATAATTGGAAGAGTCTAATACAATAAATGGCCAATATCCAGCTGTCGCACCTCAGAAATGGTCACATACTGAGGATGTATCATTGGTTTCTGTTGCTGTCTACTGGATACTCAACAATAGCAGTTGTCAAATCAAATTTGGTGATAAGACCAAGCAGTTAAGCTCATATGTAGCCTCCATCCTTGCCACCATGGCCATTTTGTTCACAGCTCGTTGTGAAAATACTGAGGGAATTGTGGGACAGGAGTGACTGATATCAAGAGATAAAGTTGTCCTGTGATCTTAATGATTAAGAACCTCCTTCATTATTTTTGCTAAATGGGGTGACTTAAATTTTCATTATTGTAGAATCTAATCTTTGGCTGCCTTTACATAAATGTTCTGGAGAACATTTATGTAAATTACAAAAATAGGCACTTTCCCATTACCAAAAGTATAATGATATATATTCCCTCCACACACACTTTCTGGGCACCAATTTTCTGGTGTCCTTTGTTCCAGGCACTAGCCAATTAGCCAAATTACCAATGCCCATAAGTCAACATGAATATATACCTCAAACTCTCTCTCCTTCTACAAAAAGCGGACAACCTTATGTACCTCCAAAGGTTCTATTTACATGAAGAATCTTGCTTCACCACACTCTTTCAGGGCCACTCCCCAAATGCAGATGCTATCCACTGCCACATGACAATGACATACTGTGCAGATCTGTCCAGAAACCAGGCCTATTATTCTTTCTCCTCCATTAACTAGTAATAGGGAACACCTTGTGAAGCCATAGATGTGGACTGAGAAGGAACAGATCTAGCAGGAATCTGAACCATGTGTCCATGTGGCTTGCTGCAACATTCAAGACCTGTATAAGCCAAGTCTTGTATAAAATACTTCTATATAGGATAAGATACTCCTGCAAAAGAACCTTTAGGTCTGCAGGGCAGAGACCTAACTTTTCTCAACTGTTGGAAGATTATATTCTGTAGTTTTGTATATTATATGCCATTCATAGAGCTATATAGCCTTGTGTTATATAAAATATATATAGTCTATACATTTTATAATGGAATGCTGCTGTGCATGCAGTTCTATGTTTTGATAGATTAGATAATGCCCAGTTCACAATGGGAAGAAACCACATGATTACTTGGTGTTCCCTGCTCAGTTATTGTTTCTCTACCAAGGCCCAGTAGCAATCCAGGAGATACTTTTCAAAAGAAGAATGATTATTGACCAAAGAAAGCATAGCATTACTCTAAAACCCTAAAGGCATGCAACGGTATTCTCTTTCAGCACTTTCCAGTTACTTTATATAATTTATTTTTCTGTCTCAAATGTTTCCCATAAAATTAGATCTGTTAGGTCATAAGGAATAAGTCATAGGAGACTTAGGCACCACAATCTGAAACTCATCTATCTCCAGATTGCACTCAGAACTGTCAGTAACACATAGATATATATGGGTTCATAAACAAGTCCAAATATGATATCTGTTTCCTCGTAAATCCAAGGAGGTCAGTGAAGCAATGTGCCTCATTATTCATGTAAGGTATAATGTGTATATGGTATATAACAAGATATATAAGGTATATAAAAAGTCTTCCACTTTAGTCACTAACCATATAAAGGATATTATGATATTGCCCAGAATATTCCAGAAACCTCACCAATGTCTCTGACAGCTGGAAAGGAATATTCCCCACCTCCTAGCACAGATAAGTATTAATAAGGTACCTTAGGTATTTGTTACTTTATTATTGCTAGGTCAAATTAGCATATTGTCATCAGTGTAATAAGCCCATGTAATATTCTGTGGGTTGCCAAGATGATCAAGGACTGACTCTCTGAACTCTACTGCAAGGTTAAGATCAAACATAACTCTTGGTATCTTATCTTATCTAAAAATATTTTGTATAAGACTTGGCTTACACAGGTCTCAAATGTTACAGCAAGCTACATGGACATGTGGGTCAGACTCCTGCTGTATCTGTACCTTTACTGGGGCAAATAAGTAAGATCGTATTGTTATCTCTGCCAAGTAAATGCAAACTGTTTCTGATTGAATTAATTCATAAGAATTCACAAGATAATTTTTTCCAAGTCAGTTAACTATATATCAAGTTCCAAGGGCTGTGTATTTTACCCCAGTAAGGACACCATAACTGGAATTTCAGCTGTGACCTTCACGGTTACCTGATTATGTGTGTTATGATCTACTCTGTCATTCTGTGGGATATCTGGATTTTGTGTTAAATGTTCAGCTAATGAATTAAATGTATGTGGAATACGGTAAAAATTACTGCTTGTGTATCTCTCAAGTCTTTGATAAGGGGACTAATCTCCATTATTTCCAGTATTTATCTTGATATATTACTCTGGTGAGAATTGTTGGATACAATTGTCTTGGGTCAGGGAACCACTGTGGTGATTCTGACAGGTGTTAAATATAAGTACTCCTACCATACATTCTGGGACTGGGAAAAAATTAATAGGATAGGTCTGTAGGCTGTCTAGACATACCGTGAAATGGAATAAAGCCAAAATTTTATCACTTGACTTACATAAAACCCCTGTTGGATCCGCTAGTTCAGAGTTGCATTTGAGTCTTCAAGGATAGACGGAAATTTAGAGTCAGTATCTAATAAGTCCTAGAAATTTGGGGCTTTACTTTCACTCATCATTTATGCTAATTTCTGAGGTCTCTCTGAAAAAAATATTGGAGAAAAATTCACAGTATACTTTCCTCCATGTGTTCTAGCTTCCATCTCATTCAAGGCTATATAGATCTGTGAAATGGCATCGTTCTAAAAATAAGATACAAAGCTACAGAATATAATCCTCCTTTTGCTGAAACAAGTTAGGTTTTTGCCCAATAAACCTAGAAGTTCTTTTGCAGGGGCATCTTGTGTTACCATAAGATATTTTGATTTTTTATTAAATATTTTATTTTTATAGAGTATATAGACTTTGATATACAAAGTGATCAATTAGTTTAGGCCATGGATTTCTGTTTAAAACACTGTTTCAATTTCATCTCTATGGCTTTTTGGGATAATGGGCCCCACATAGTCTACAATAAAGCGCTGAGGTAGGTTGGTAGATAGATAATAGATTAGATAGATAGATAGATAATTGATAAAGAGAGTGATAGATGATAGCGCACTTAACATTCTCTGAACCATTTATTCTCACTGAAATAAAAAAATGTTAATTCCAATGGTATGTATTCAACTTTATCTTTCATTTTTAAGGACTAACCACCACAAAGCATTTCAAGGTTTCTGTAGCCTTCTAGGCAATATGTTTTTTAATATTTGGCAAAAGTAGAGTCCTCCAGGTCTTCATAGGAGTTATGGTTAAGGAAAGTGTGTGCTGAATAAACTGCACATATAGATCCATTATAGCATTTACATTCTTCTGAGGCTTTGGGCTATTTCCTTTACAAAATTCCATGCCTAAACTATATAAAGAAGAATGGTATTTCCAGAGACCTGTGAGGAGGAAAGAAAGAGACTTGTTTAATAAATATAGAATTTCAGTTTTGAAAGATGAAAATTTTTTTGAGATCTGTTTCACAACAATATGAATATAGTTAACACTACTGAATGACATACTTAAAAATGACTAAGATTGTAAATTTTATATTTTTTACCACTATAAAAGAGAGAGGGAGAGAGACAGAGAGAGAGAGAGAGAGAGCGCACTAGCATTCTCGATAATTTAACCTTATTGCCACTCCCAGGTGATTTAAACAATGCAATAGGCCAGGTGTGGTGGCTCAAGCCTGTAATCACAGCACTTGGGTGAGGCCGAAGTGAGGGGATTGCCTGAGCCCATGGGTTCTAGAACAGCCTGGGCATCTTGGCAAGACCTCATCTCTACAATAAATCACAAAATCAGCTGAGAGTGGTAGCTCATGCCTGTAGTTCCAGCTACTTGGAAGGCTGAGATGGAAGGATAGCCTGAGTCCTGCAGGTCAACACTGGGGTGGCTGTGAGCATGCCACTGCACTCCAGCCTGGGCGACAGAGTGACACTCCAACTCAAACCTCCCCCCCCAAATGCAATAAATGCCAAATCCAAGGTGAATGTACTTCTATCCATTAATTACCTGATTGAAACATATTTCAACCCCTTTGGCTTAAAACTCCCATACATGTTGCCTGGGTTCTTTCTGATAAAGATTGATGATGTCCTTTAATTATTGACATAAAGTTTACCATCTCAAGTAGATCTCATACCTCCTGGTGTAGGTTATCTTGGAATCTAACTCTTGCACTTGTCCTAGAGGAAATGAGAGTTGATAAAGTTAAGTCAGAAGGAGAACTGGCATCAGCATCTAAGAGCTGGAGTTTATCCACTACTCACTCTGAACCAAGCCAAAGAGAAGATCTGTGGCAAATGTCTGGACTCTAATGATCAAGGACTGACTCTCTGAACTATACTGCAAGATTAAGAGGAAACATAACTCTTGGTATCTTATCTTATATAAAAATATTTTGTATAAGACTCTAATTTAGAAAACTACCCCTGAGAGAGTCACTGAAAATGTTTTTCTATTGAGGAGGACTGGGCCACTCATGTGGTAAGAACAGTCTTCCTCTGCTAATAAAAATGTACCAGAGTAATTTAAGGATTTAAAATTCCCAGCCTTATCCATGTCTGCTGAAACGTCTCTTCTGTCCCCACAAATTACTTTACTTTAGCTTTTAAAAATAGCATTACATTTTTGCTACAACTCTGTAATCATTACTATCAAACAGACTTTAGGTTTGGTTCTGAGTCATACTGGTCCTACATCTACAGAGGATGAGCGATAACTCCAGACTAGCAAAGAAGGCCTAATAGTCTTCACATGTTTCCTTAAATGTATATTTATGGCTCTCAATACAATTTTCCATTAGTATCAGTAGGGGTTTCATTCTAGAACCTCCCACAGATATCAAAAAATACAAATGCTTGAGTTTGCTATAAAATTATGTATTGCTTACATATAACCTGTGTACATTCCCCCTACTTTAAATTGTCTCTCAAGTACTTCTCATATCTAATACAATGTAAATGCTATGTCAATAGGTGTCATAATGCATTTTTTAGGAAATAATGCCAACAAAAATATCTGTGAATTTTCAGTACTGCTACAAATTTTTTCCAAACATTTTCAATCTGTGGTGGGTTGAATTAATGGGGATGTGGATACAGAGGGTCTACTGTGTCTCTTTTTGTACTACTTACATATCTAGGAATATAAAGAATCAGTTGACTCCTCAATCTTTATCATTTCTATTGTTGCCATGGAAAGGAAGCACTATAGTCACTTAATCTCCTAATTCCCCACTACTTAATATGTGGTCTCACATAAATTGCATCCAAATCACCTGCAAGCTTGTGATAAATGTAGCCTTTCAGAGCCATCACAGATTTATAGTATCAGTAACATCACTTTAACAAGAACCTGAGGTGTACATTAAAGTCTTAAAAGCACTGTCATATTCCTTGCCTTCCTTAGGCACTACCACTGGTGACAGTTGGAGTAATTGTGATTTTTACCACATTGCTTAGATTTACCTGTGACTCATTTTTCCCCGGCAATAAAGTTATCTCTACATTTTTTTCATTTTATAGGCAACCCAATCTCAGATACCATTTTGGTCATCTGCTTTCTGGGACCATTTGTGGTACCAATTACCTTACTAGTCAGGTTCTTGGCAGTAAATAGAAAACACAAAACTGTATGATAACGTAAGGATGGTAATAAAGGGTCAATTTACAAAGTATGAGTAATAAAAGAATAATATATAATGAAGCTTTCAAAGTACATACACACATATACTTGCAGAGAGTCTCTTTTTGTAGGAATTACTCCCTTTTAAATTACACTTTGTATTTTATGTAATTTTATTTTGTCTATTTTATTTATCTATGTTTCTACCTTGCTTCCATAATTGAGGTAAGAAAACAAAAAAGCAAAATCAAAACAAAGTAAGTTCAAAGGAGAAAACAGAAAAAAATAGAATGAAAAATTTAAAAAGTAAGAAATGAGATCATTAAAATATTGTATGCAATATACTTAGACCAAATATGCTATGACTATGAACTTTTAGCAATGAACAAGGAAATGTGCACAAAACTAAATATTTAGGAGTAACAACTTTTCCAACTTAAACACCAGAAATAAATATCCCTCCTACAGTGAGAAAACACTAGATATCCCAGCCATCATAGTACTTAAAAACTGCTTGACTTTATCAAAATAACAAGTATTGCAAGTTTATGGATTAAAAGCTAGAATCAACACTGAAAGCTTAAAGGCATTTTTTAGCATGTAAATACACAGATTGTCTCAGTAGCAACTCAAAACACTAACCAAAAATATATGAAAATATATATCCATAATTTCTTATCTTAAGTTTTTATGGCAACGTGCATTTGGCAATTTAAAAGTTTCTCAATATTAGAAAGCTAATACAGGGCACATAGAATAAATTAAACAATACTTAAGCTGGAATCTGAGCCAGCAGATCATCATAAAACACATTAATATATCCACAACAAAAATATATGAATAGTCACAAGAAATAGAATAAATAAAAGCTAAAAATGCCTTCACTTCAGTCCAGGGTTAGTGTTTTATTTCATTAAGTGAATTTGTGCTAAACATGAAAGAACTTTGGGTTTTTTGTTTTAGGGTGGTTTTATTTTGTAAAACCTTTAGATCAATAAGTGCATCAATCTCCTTTGATAGAAAGCCATAAATAAGTGGAGAGACTCCTACACATCAGACAACCGAGAACATACCCACATTAAACAGATAGGAAAAGCTGAGGCACACTTGGGCACAAACTCAATCCTGGGCACTAAAACTTATAATTGAGAAGGAAATTTCAACTTGAGAAAGGTTTTCCTGAATGAGTGAAGGGTTTGGAGCACATAATTGAGCACATAGATAGTTCTCTAACTTTTAAGCGTTCTCTGAGAGGGTTTGGCTCTTAGATAACCTAGCTCTGGGAATGGATGGAAACAGGCATTCATGAATCTCTCTAGATCACAGAGAACAAAGAGGGGGTTTTAAACAAGCAGGTGAACACTTCTTGGGGCTATACCCCTGAAATTAGTGCAGAGGGAAGGGGCTAAAATGGCTACCTCTAAGTTTCTCATTTCCCAACTGTTGTCTAAGAGTTGTGCTTCTAACCAGCTTGTATCTGGAAGCCACTGGAGAAAGTAAACAATAATCTCTAGAGCTTGAATGGGAGTCTAAGCACCTCCCATGCTTTACCCCCTAGTTCACTCCAATAACAAATCCATTCAACAAATTTTCTCTGGAAGGAGTTTGTGCACAAGGAGTTAGGGGCCTCAAATTTACAGCTCCCACCCAAGGGACTGCCTCCTTAATCACCTAGCTCTGGGAAAAGATGGGACTATGCAGTCCCTTATCTCTTTAGACAACAGAAAATAAAGAGATAGTTTTCAACAGGCATGATTTTAGCACCTGTACTCCAGGGTCAGAACGTGAGTTCTAAATTAGAGTCCAGATATTTGCCACAGATCCTCTCTTTGGCTTGGTACAGAGTGAGTAGTGGATAAACTCCAGCTCTCAGCTTCTCCCTGAGGAAACAAAATGGAACGCATATAACACCCTAACTTTGCCAACTCCATCTTGAGGGAGTGGCTTCTATCTCTCCAGTGTAAAGGCAATGGTAAGACTTGGCACAACTAGTCTCTTAGGAGCCAATAAGAATAAAGACAGTGGTTTAAAGAAGCACAAATATTTGAGAGACCCTAGAATCTCTGGCCAGGCTGACTGGTGATACATGAGGCCAATCTTACAAAACTGAGAAAGTCTGTTTTCTTATCTGATGAGCAGATAATAACACATGAAGTCAAGGAAAATGAATAAACAAGAAAATATGCTCCAAATGAAAGAAGAAGATAAATCTCCAGAAATTGATTCCAATGAAATGGAGGTATGTGATTAACATAAGAGTGAGGTCATAAAGATATTCATCAGGTCAGGAAAGCAATGCATTAAAAAATTTAGAATTTCAAAAAATAGATAGAAAATGTTTTAAAAGTACCAAACAAAAATTACAGAGGTGAGGAAAACAATAATTGAACTGAAAATGTTAATAAGGGGGTTCAATAGCAGATTAGATCAAACATAAGAAAGAGTCAGTGAACTCAAGACAGGATTACTGGAAATTATTCAACATGAGGAGAAAAAAATGAAAAAGAATGATGATAGCTTTAAGGACTTATGTACATCATGAAGTGAAATAATACAGGCCAGGCATGGTGTCTCAAGTCTGTAATCCCAGCACTTTGGGAGGCCAAGGAGAGAGGATTGCCTGAGCCTACAGGTTCGAGACCAGCTTGAGCAACATGGTGAGATCTCATCTCTAAAATAAATTTAAAAATTAGCAAGGCGTGGTAGCCCTGCAGTTCCAGCTACTTGGCAGGCTGAGGAGGAAGGATCGCCAGAGCCCAGCAGGTCAACACTACGGTGGTCATGAGCATGCCACTATACTCCAGCCTGGTGACAGAGTGAGACTCCAACTCAAAAAAATAAAAAATAAAAGGAATAATACATACATTACTGAAGCTCCAGAAGAAGAAGAGCAAGAAGAACAGAAAGTTTATTAAAGAATTATGACTGAAAACTTTCCATACCCGGAGAAAGAAACAGAAATATCAACTGAGGAAGCCCAAAGGACACTAGATAAAATGAATTCAAATATATCCACACTGGGAAACATTATAACCAAGCTGGCAAAAGTTAAAGACAAAGAAAATTTTGAAAAAAGACAGAAAAAAGTGTCATAAAACTATCAGCAATTTTTTTTTGTTTAAACAGAACTCTTGCAAGCCAGAGGGAATAGGATGACATAGTCAACATGCCAGAAGTGAGAGAAAGAGGAACTGTCAACAAAGAACACCCAGCAAGTCTAGCCCTCAAAAATGAAGGGGAAATAGTTTTTCTCATACAAAAGCTGAGGGAAATTATCACCACTAAATCTGCCTTACAAAACATGTTAAAGGGAGTTTTTCAAGTTGAAACAAAATAGTGTTAAACAGCAACAGGAGAATATAAAAAATATGCAACTCATTGACAAAGGTAAATATATAAGCAAAAATTAGTATTTTATTACTATGACAGTAGTAGGTTATTAAATTGTAAATCCAGTTATAGAAGTTAAAAGTATTACAAACAACTACAGCTAAATTATGTTAATAAATACATAATATAATAGTTGTAAATTGTGCCATTAGTAGCATATAATACAGAGGAAATGAAGTAAACATGAAGATTTCTTACATGCAAGGGAAGTTAAGTTGTTATCAGCTAAAACAGACTGTTATAACTGTAAGATATGTTAAGTAAGTTCTTTGTTAACCACAAAAAGACCTATAAATGTTACACACACAAAAAGGAGACAGCCATTAAAGCCCAACAATAACACACACATGCACACAAACACAAAATAAAACATACAAGAAGACCACATGGGAGAAAAAAGAGAGACAAAAGAATCACAAGAAAAACACAAAATAGTTAACAAAATGTAAATGGACTAAACTCTACAATTAAAAGATAGAGTGGCTGACTGGATTTTTTAAAAGATCAACTATATGCTCTCTATAAAAAGCTTTCATTAGTCTCAAGAACACACATAAGCTGAAAGTGAAATGGAGAGATAGCCATGCAAGTTACAAAAAAAATTGCAACAAGAAAACAGAAGTGGCTATACTTCAAACAAATTAGACTTTAACTCAAAACCTCTCTAGAGACAAAGAAGGTCATTATATGAAAACAAAGAATCAATTCAACAGGAAGATATAACAATTGTAAATATGCATGCATCCAACATCACAGCACCTAAGTATATATAGCAAATATTAACAGACATGAAAGGAGATATTGGCTGGGTTCAGTGGCTCAGGCTGTAATCCCAGGACTTTGGGAGGCCAAGGTGAGTGGATTACCTGAGATTGCAGGTTGGGGACCAGTCCGGGCAACTTGGTGAGACCTCATCTCTACAATAAATCAAAAAAGTTAGCTGAGCTTGGTAGCACGCACCTGTAGTTCTGGCTACTTGAAAGACTGAGGCAGAAGGATTGCCTAAGCCCAGCAGGTCAACACTGGGGTTGCTGTGAGTGTGCCACCACACTCCAGCCTGGGTGACAGAGTGATACTCCAAATAAAAAAAAAAAAAAAAAAAAAAGGAGAAATTGACAATACAATGATAGTAGGAAACTACAATACCCTATTTTTAATAACAAGTAGAACAACCAGAGAGACTATCAATAAAGAAACAGCAGACTTGAACAACACTATAGACCAAATGAATTTAATAGACATACATAGTATATATGTAATATAATAATAATTTTAAATTATTTTCTTGCTGTAATATAATAATAATGTAGTAATATAATTAATACGTATAATTTTTCACTTAACAGAAAAAATATATGTATTAATCTCAAGTACACATAAAACAGTCTCCAAGATATATAACATGTTAAACCACAAGTCTTAACAAATTTAAGAAGTCTTAAGTCATACCATGCATCTTTTCCAATGACAAAAGAATTAAATTAGAAATTAATAGCAGCAAGAAAATAATTTAAAGTCAAAAAATATGTAGAAACTAAATGACACACTTTTGAACAAACACTATGTCAAAGAGAAGATCAAGAGGGACTTTCAAAACTATCTTGGAATGAATGAAAATAAAAATACTGCTTTAAAAAATGTAGAGGATGCAGCAAAAGCAGTATTAAGAGAGATTGTATGGCAAAAAAAATTCTTACATTACAAAGAAGAAACATCTCTGATAAATAATCTAAATGTATACCTCAGGGTCCTAGAAAAAGAATAACAAACAAAACACAAAGTTATCAGAAGAAAGAAAATATGGATAATAAAAAAATAAATCAATTAAATAATTAAAAAGCTAGGGGAAAATTTAAATTAAAGTTGATTTTTTGAAAAAGGAAACAACATTAACAAACCCTTAGTTAGACTAAGAAAAAAGAGAGACGATTAAAACAAATTCAGAAATGAAGACGAAGACACAGCAACTAATGCCTGAGAAATACAAGAGATAGTAAGGACCTATTATGAAAAAATTATGTGCCAACAAATTGGATAATTCAGAGGAAATGAATAAATTTTTAGAAACATACCAACTGCCAAGACTGAATCAAAAATAAAAAGAAAGCCAATAATAATAAAAGAGATTAAATGAATATTCAAAAATTATCCAAAAAAGAAAAGATGGCTTCACAGCTGAATTCCACCAATCATTTACAGAAAAAAAAAAAAAAAATGCCGTTACTTCTTTTTTGTTGTTTTTGTTTTTTTTTGATTTGGAGTCTCACTCTGTCGCCCACACTGGAGTGCCGTGGCCGCTCCCAGCCACCGCAGCCTCAACCTGCTGGGCTCTGGCGATCCCTCCGCCTCAGCCTTCCAAGTAGCTGGAACTACAGGCGTGTGCTACCACGCCCGGCTAGTTTTTTGATATACTGTTGAGATGAGGTCTTGCCAAGTTGCCCAGGCGGGTCTCGAACCCGTGCGCTCAGGCAATCCACTCACCTCAGCCTCACAAAGCGCGGGATTACAGGCTGAGCCACCGAGCCCCCATTACTTCTTAAACTCTTCCAAAACATAGAGTTAGAGGGAATACTTCCAAACTATTTTATGAAGCTGAAATAACTCTGATACCAAAGTCAGACAAAGACACCACAAGAAAAGAAACCCATGGGCCAATATATTTGATGAACATGGATGCAAAAATCCTCAATATTAGTAAATGAAATTGAACAACACATCAAAAAGATTACATATTTCAACCAAATGGAATTTATCCTTGGGATGTGAAGTTTATTTAACATATGCAAACCAACAAATATAATATACCATATTTGCAGAATGAAAGATAAAAACCATTTGGTCATCTCAATAGATCCAGAAAAAGCATTTGACAAAGTTCAATATCGTTTTATGATTTTAAAAAAACTCTCAACAAAATAAGTATAGAAGAAAATTTTCACAACATAACGTAGGCCATTCATAAAAATTCCACAGTTAACATCATAACCAATAGGGAAAAACTTACAGCTTTTCCTCTAAGATCTGGTACAAAACAAAGATACCCACTCTCACCAATTCTATTCAACATACTACTGGAAGTACTAGCAAGAGCAATCAGACAGGAAATAGAAATAAAATTCATCCATCACAGAAAGAAAAAAGTAAAAGTATCTCTCTCTTTAGATGACACAATACTATGTATAAGTCTAAAAACTAAAGACTAAACACACACACACACACACACACACACACACACGTACACAATTGTTAAAACTAATACATTGTTCCACTGAAGTAGCAAGATACAAAATCTACATGGAAACAAATTTCTTGCATTTCTGTACACCTGTAACAATTTATCTGAAATATAAATCATGAAAACAGTCCCATTTACAATATCAATGTCACAAAATACCAAGAAAATTTTTTTAAAAACTGCTCTTGATTTACAAGACTAAAGAGACATAACAACTACATGCAATTCATGATAATGGTTCAGATAATGAACAGAGGAAAAAATATGATACAGGACATTACTGGGATAATTGACTAAATTTGATAATAAACCATATACTAGACAATAGCATTTTATCCATCTTGATTTGCCTGATTTTGCTAACTATACTACAGCGATGTTTTAAAAATACTTTTCTTATAAAATACGTAATAAAATTTTTGGTAGCAATGAGACATGATATTTGTAACTTTTTCTTTTCTTTTCTTTTCTTTTCTTTCAGTCTTGGTCTCACTCTGTCATCCTGGTTGGAAGGCAGTGGCATGATCATGATCATCGCAGCCTTGACCTCCTAGATGCAGGCAATCCTTCTGCCTCTGAGTAGCTGAAACTATAGGGCTGTGCCACCACGCCCAGCTAAGTTTTTTAAATCTATTTTTTGTAGAGACAAGATTTCACTATGCTGCCTAGGCTGATCTCAAACTTTTGGGCTCAAGTGACCTTCCTGCCTCTGCCTCCCAAAGTTCTGATAGGCATGAGCCACTGCACCCGGCCAATATATGTAACTTATTCTCAAAAATTTAAGAAAAAAATAGATAAACCTACTGTGACAGTAGAATAACAATAACTGGAATTGTAATAGTGTAAAACATGTTCTATCTGACAATTTTTCTAAAGACTTGAAATTATTTCAAAATAAAATGGTTTTTTAAAGAATTCTAATTTTACATAAATTTATACATACATAAAGGCAGAATATGTGTAGGCAAATTACTATATGTCTAGGGATTGGTCTTCTCATTTGATTTCTTGTGGGTGTTCTCTGTATCTCTTGTGCTTGGCTGGTCACATCTCTGGTGAGATGGAGAAAGTTTTCTTGAATTACCTCCTGGAATATCTGCTCCAAGTTGTTCACCATTTCCCTTTCTTCTTCTGGGATACCAATGAAGCATAGGCTTGGCCTCCTGATATAATTGCACATCTCTTGAAGGCTTTGTTCTTTCTTTCTGAGTATTCTTTCTTTTTTTTTTTTTTCTTTTTGAGTTGGAGTCTCACTCTGTCGCCCAGACTGGAGTGCAGTGGCCGCTCCCGGCCACCGCAGCCTTGGCCTGCTGGGCTCCAGCGATCCTTTCGCCTCAGCCTTCCAAGTAGCTGGAATTACAGGCACGTGCTACCACGCCCGGCTAATTTTTTGATTTATTGTAGAGATGAGGTCTCACCAAGTTGCCCAGGTGGGTCTCGAACCCACGGGCTCAGGCAATCCACTCACCTCAGCCTCCCAAAGCGCGGGATTGCAGGCTGAGCTACTGAGCCCAGCCTGAGTATTCTTTCTATA
>CAUYQG010162169.1:0-25968 GCA_963574415.1 Tarsius wallacei
TAATAGCCACAAAAAAATGTAATACCTCATCTTCCTAATCAGAGAAGTGAAAAAGACCTTTACAATAAAAATTACAAGACACTGCTCAAAAGAAATCCAAGAAGACACAAACAAATGGAAAAACATTCCAGGCTTATGGATGGGAAGAATCAACATTGTTAAGATGTCCATCCTACCTAAGGCAACCTACAGATTCAATGCAATACCCTTTAAATTACCAACGTTATTCTTCTTGGATCTGGAAATGACAATACAGAAATTCATGTGGAAACATAAATGACCATGAATAGCCAAAACAATCCTTCCCAAAAGAAACAAAGTGGACAGTATCACACTTCCAGACTTTAGACTTTACCATAAGGCTACAATAATCAAAACAGTCTGTTATTGTTACAAGAATAGGCATATGGACCAATGGAATAGGATAGGGATTCCAGAAGCAAAGCCTCAATTTCTCAACCAACTCTTCTTTGACAAAGCCTCTACCAACAACCACTGTGGAGAGGAGAGCCTATTCAGTAAATGGTGCTGGGAAAACTAGCTGATCACATGCAGAAGACTGAAACAGAACCCTTATCTATCACCATACACAAAAATCAATTCTAAATGGATCAAAGACCTAAATGTAAAACCTCAAACTATAAGAACCTTAGAAAATTCAAGAGACACCCTCATGGAAATAGGAGTAGGCAACCAATTCCTGATCAAAACCCAAAGTTTCCATGCCACAATAAATAAGATAGACAAGTGAGACTTCATCAAACTGAAAAGCTTCTGCAAAGCAAAAGAAACCAGCAAGAGAGCTGAGAGACAGCCCACAGAATAGGAAAAATATTTAGCAACTGCATATCTCACAGTGGTCTAACATCCAGGATCTGCAAGGAACGCAAACATACCTAAATGAAAAAAACAAATAGCCCCATTAAAAAGTGGGCAAAATACATGAATAGACACTTCTCAACAGAAGACACATGAAAAAGTGCTCAGTCCCACTAGTCATCAGAGAAATGCAAATCAAAACCACATTGAGATACCACCTAACTCCAGTAAGAATGGTTATCATTAATAAAACAAACAACAACAGATGCTGGTGAGGATGCAGAGAAAAGAAAACACTTCTACACAGCTGGTGGGAAAGCAAACTAGTACAACCCCTTTGGAAAACAGTGTGTCGATTTCTAAAAGAACTAGACATTAATCTTCTACATGAGCCAGTAATCTCCCTTCTGGAAATATCCCTGGAGTAAAACAAATCATTCTACAAAAAAGTTACCTGCACATGCTTTTTTATTGCAGCACTATTCACAACAGCAGAGACATGGAACCAACCATGCCTTCCATTGAAACTGTACTGGATTAAAAAAAATGTAGTACATATACACACAATGGAATATTACACAGCCATAAAGAATGACAAACATGGACTTCAAAGATTTAGAGTCTATCATACTCAATGATCTATCACAGAAACAAAGAACAGAGTACCACATGTTCTCACTTCAGCGAACCCTGAATATTTACCATAATACTATAAGATAGGGATTGGCAGTAGCGGGATACAGTCAGGGTGGGAGGGGACACAACATCAAACCAGGCAAGGTGGGGACCAAAAGGAGGTCCAAACCTTGTTTGTACAATGACCATTTGCGTATCTAATCCTGAATTGTACCCCACATCTTTAAAATAAAATGAATAGATAACCTTTAAAAACAAACAGCACACACACACACATACAAATTAAAAATTAGTTGAGTGTGGTGCCCCATACCTGTAGTCCCAGCTCTCAGGAGGCTAAGATAGGAGGATTGCTTAAGCCTGGGAGATTGAGTCTGCAGTGAGCTACGACTATGCCACTCCACTACAGCCTGAGTGACAGAGCAAGACCCTACTTTCTACAAATAAATAAGTAAAAAATAAAATGGAAGTAGTAAACCTTACTCTACACATACTATTTATTTTTATATTGCTTCCATCCACCCTCCCTCCCTCCATTCTTCCTTGCTTCTCTCTCTCTCTTTCGCTTGTTCTCTCTCTCTCTCTGTCTCTTTCTCTCTCACACACACATACACCTCCCACCAATTTAATTTTTATTCTTCACTTGTTCACTCAAAGCTGCATGTTGCTAAATTTTTCATCTGAAATAAATATTTCCCCCATTTAAGTCTTACTGGATTTCCCACTTCCCATCTTAGACCTCGAGTCTTCCTTTTCCCTTCGCCCTATGTACATGCATTCTATGGTGTCCATATTCTGAGAAATCAGTAATTTTGTAGAATGAGATATACGCTTTACATAATTGGTATGTGTGCCTGCCTGATGGACTACTTAAGTTTGGTGACTCAACTCAGTTGAGATCAAATGACCACAGAGGGGAGAAAAGTAGATGTGTTTGAAGGTGTAGCCAGGAGCCACAGGCTCAGATCACAGTCAAGCCTTCAGATGACTACAGTTCTGAGTGATATTATCTCATCATTCTCATGAGAAATTCTGAGCCAGAGTCACCTAGCTAAGCCATTCCTGAGTTTCTGTCTCATGAAAGTTGTGGGAAAATAAACATTTTTTGTTTAGGATGCAAATTAACGAATCATCAAAATTTACTAAAATAATATTTAACAGTATTAACAAGGTTCACGTGATATAAGCTAGTAATTTATGGATATAATTATTGTATTTTCTCACATAGGAAATGAGTAAACATTACCTACAAATAACCTCAATACATTGGCCATCATCTCATCATAAATCAAGGCTCTGTATTAGTATTTATTGTTAGAAAAATAAATGATAAAATGATTTGTTTCTAGGCATCAGTACCAATGAGGAGGGAGATGGCATTTTGTACCCACAAGTTATGTATTTGACTTCTGCTCTGATATAGCCTTCACTGAGGGATTGTGGCAAAGTTGGGAGCATGGAAGGATAATATAATAGTACTACAATTTGGTTATTAGTTTCAAAAATTACCAAAGGGTGATTCCCTGCTTTGTTTGCTTTCTTTTTCCTAGCAATGTCTTAGTAGCATCAGCTGTGAAAGGAGGCTTTACATCAAATGCAAAGAAAATAGAATAACTCAGAGTTATTCACAGAATTGCAGGAGAGCATCTGATGAAACTACAGTTTCCTTTATCTTGAATAGAGAAACATATGTGCATTTAGATGTGCAAAAATACTTTGTTCACATAATTTTATTTATTTTATTTGATTCTTTACCTTCCTTCCTTCCTTCCTTCCTTCCTTCCTTCCTTTCTTCCTTCCTTTCTTCCTTCCTTCCTTCCCTCCTTCCTTCTGTGTTGGAGTCTTGCTCTGTCATCTAGGCTCTGACTAGCTGGGACTACAGGTGCACATCACCATGCCTGGCTAATTTTTAAAACTTTTTGTAGAGATAAGGTCTCGCTATGTTGCTCACGCTGGTCTCAAACTCCTGGGCTCAAGCAATTCTTTCATCTCAGCCTCCCAAATTGCTGGGGTTACAGATGTGAGTCACTGTGCCAAGACTTATTGGATTATTTCTTAAGTAGAAGGTTCTGGAGGAAAAGATCACCAACATTCTTCTTCACAAAAATAGTCCTGGCTGTTAGGACAGCAGTTTCTATTCTAGTGCTCATTTTGCTGCATAATTTTAATCAAAGTCCATGCTGACATTTGGCTACTGCTTTACAGTTTATAAATCACTTTCACACACACTACAGAATTTGTCATCTGCATCACAGTCTTGTAAGGGAAGTGTTGATGTATAAAGTTGACAGACAGGGTCCTGAGTCTCACAGAATTTTGGAATTGCCTTGAGCCACAGAGCAACTGGTGACAGAGCTGGTATTTAAAAATAGGCCTTCTCAGTCTATGTCCATTCTTCCACAACTACTTCTCCAAGTCATTCAGCTGTCATTACAAATAAAGTGCTTAGCACCATGCCAGGCACACAATAATAGCACAATAGATTATTTCAGGCATGTGTTGCTTAACAATGGGACTATGTTCTGAGAAATTCATCATTAGATGACTTCATTGTTGTGCAAACATCATAGAGTATAGTTCTGCAAACCTGGGTGTTAGACTACTACACACCGAGGCTACATGGAATATTCTATTGCTCTAGGCCATAAATCTGTACAGCTTGTTATTGTACTGAATACTGTAGGTAATTGGAGCATAGTGGTATTTGTATATCTGAACATATCTAAATATGGAGAAGGTACAGCACAAATACTGTATAAAAGATTAAAAAATGATGCACCTGTACAAGGCACTTGCCATGAATGGCACTTGTAGGACAGAAAGTTGCTCTGGGTGAGTAAATGAGTGAGTGGTAAGTGAATGTGAAGGCCTAGGACCTTACTTTACACTTTTATATGACTGGTAGGCAGTGGGTTTGTTTACACCAGTGTCACCATGATATAGACTGGATATTGTTCCATCCAAATCTCATGTTAAAATTTGATACCAATGTTGGAGGTGGAGCTGAGTGGGAGGTGTTTGAGACATGAGGGAGATCCCTCATGAATGGCTTGGTGCCCTTCCTGGGGTAATGAATGAGTTCTTGCTCAACTAGTTGACATGAGATCTGGTTGCTTAAAAAGAGTGTGGCATCTTTCTCCTCTTTCTCTTTCTCTCTCTCTCTCTCTCTCTCTCTCTCTCTCTCTCTCCTTCTTGCCATGTGATGCTTGTTTCTCCTTCATTTTTGGCCATAAGTAAAAGCTTCAAACATGCTGGCGCCAATGCTTCTTGTATGGCCTGCACAACCGTGAGCCAAACAAACCTCTTTTATTTTACTCAGTCTCAGGTATTTCTTTACAGCAATGTAAAACAGATCATACAATCACAAACACATGAGCAATGCATTCCCCATGACCTTATGATGGCTACGACATCACTGGGTGACAGACATTTTTCAATTATATTATTTTTTATTAAAATCTTATGGGATCACCATTGTATATGCTGTCTGTAGTTAGCTGAGAAGTCATTATGCAGTACATAACTGTATTATTATTGAAGAAACCAAAACTATATACCACTCTATGAAAGAATTATGGCTAGAGTCTTTTCCCAAGAGTGAGTTTCAAATCAGGATCCCTCTGATCCCATGCCATCAGAACACTCACTCGGGTGCCCAAAGGCTTCACAGAGATGACATCAGGGTATGCATACACTGACCAAGCCCTGGCAAGAAGCACACAGCCAAGGAAGATATTAGGTGAGTCTACAGTTACTTTGCTAAGTTGGTTTGAGAAGAGTGCAGATTTAGCCAAGAAAGAGCAATTTAGAATTGTTTGTCACTATACAATCTGAGAGCTGCAATTGGTGTGGAGATGTCAATTGTGAAGCCTTCGTTCCTGGTACTTGGGGAGAAATCACACTGAGTTCATTTGGGGAATTTTTTTTTTTTTGACAGACATTCCAAAGCGCCAGAATATAAACAGCAAGAGAAGTGGCTTAAAGGCACTTCCGGATTGTAAAAAACACTTCTCGCTTCATTCCCCTATCCTCTCCAATCAAGAAAGAGTCAAGATGAGACATTTTCCTCATGCAGCCTGTATTTTCTCCCCTTCTTACAGGTTGAAGTTCACAGGTCAGTAAGGAATGCATGCATGTTTCTAAATGTTTCATCTGAAATCAATATATATTTTTTCCATTCAAATTTAACTGTAGGGATTTCCCATCTTAGACCCCAAGTTCCTCCACTCCCCTCTTCCTAGGCACACGAAATCCTTCAGGCGAAGACAAATGATGCTCAGCAATTCGTTTTGTTGAATAACATAACCAACTTCACTCAATGGGTATGTGTGCTTATTTGATGAACTACTTAATTTTGGCAACCCAACTCAGCTGAGGTTAAAGGATCATTATTTAAGGTATACCAGCACCACTACAAAACTAGTAATATTTTTTCAAAATTATAAATAATTGATACTCAAAATTCTCTTAGGCAAATCAATGCCCAGCTCTGACAGAAAAAAACAACAACAAAAACTAAAACCCAAAGGAGTTCCCTAATTTTTTGTAGAGCTAAATCAGGATTTTAATTTTTCCATGAGTACCTATTGTCATTTGAGATCGGAGCCACTGTGAAAGATTTATCTTTCCCCACACTTCCCAGAAAAATCAAAAGGTGGTAGACCATGTAGTTCTTTCTACAGTACATTTTAGCAAAACTGCAAGTTCAAATTCAGAATAAAATCTTCTTAGACCAAACAAGAGCTGTTCATTGGAAAATTTTACTTTGTTGTTCAACAGGAAGTGGATGGACTTTTAGGACAAATTTTAGACTCTTCAACTTATGTGTAGTGTAATATTTTAACTTATAGAATGAGTATTTAGTCTTGTTTCCTAAACTTTTATTATTTTCAATTAGGCCCTTGATACCCCATAGAATGACCTCCGAATAATTTTTATTTTCTCATCCAAAATCAAGTATTTTTTTCTGAAATCCAAATATGCTATTAGCTCAAAATGATTGTAACTCCTTAAGAATTATAAATGGTCATGCCAAAGCAATGAATTAATATGCTTACACATACACTCATTATTAAAAATTAGAAATAACCAGGTGCCTCATTAGCACAGTAGTTAGTGCGTCAGTCTCATAAAAATTAGAAATAATCAAGAAGACTGTAGACTTAATCGAGAAGACTGTGCTTATGTGGTCTCACTGTCATAGAAAAATGAGGGGAAGAGATGCACACGGGACTCGAGGGCTGCAGGAAGTACATTTCCTATCCTTGTAACAAAGTGGCTACTTACAAGCTGACTGACAGCAAGGTGTTGGCTACTAAATATTTTGTGTTTAAGTAACAGAACAACCCAAGTTAACATCAGCTTATGTAGTGGGTTTTCCCACTGGCACATTTTCTAAACCCTGCCAGCATTCTCAGTTGCGTGTCTGGTGATAACTCAGTAGGCAAATAGCAAACTCCCTTTTGGTCCAATAGAAAGAGAAACAATGGCCCTGACAAACATAAAACCAATTTGGCTCATTCTTACTCCGGCTTGAAATACAACATTTGGTCAGGGATGGTGGAATCCTTTTCCATGCTCTCCTGACACAGACTTTAATAAATTGGCTTTATGTTAATTTCAGAAGTGAGTAATCCTTCGATATTGAATTTGAATAAAACACAAACATATTGCAAGGCCAAAAGGAAAAGATTTGGTCCTCAATAATAATATTGTTACCTTTAGAAATTTGGCATATCTCTCCAAAAACAATTTAGGAAGCTTTGTCAACTCTTTTCATCTTATGCTCACATTTGACACAAGAACCACTGCATGATCTTATTCTGTGAAAAAGTACAATTGTTCACGTCTCTTCCACTCATATCTAGTCATTCCTCTGCCAGTCTCCAAATGATAAGTATCTCTGGGCACAAGACCTCAAGCCATTGGCACCACTCTGGCAGAAATGAGCATGACTTCATGATGAAGACTTGTGAGCCCTGGCTGGTGAGTTGAGAGAAACAGCTGTCCTCTGAACACCACACTGTCTCACTTTATTAGCATTTAGGGAGTTGGCCAAAGCAGAAAGCAAAGACTCTCGATGCAGGCAAAGGCATCTCTTAAAACAGCAAAACATGACTGTTGGGTGGAAACTACTATCTATTAAACTATATCATTTGCTACCCTTATCATTTCTGATAAAGCAAAAAAGTGGATCACAGGCTCACCTTACCAAGAGCTGGCAATTTAAAAAGTGAGCCAAAAGACACATCACAATTGAAATAATTCGTGGGCCTTCTGCCAAGCTGAGAGTAGAGCCACTGAAAATGCTCCCACCTCAGCATCATTTGGGAATTTACAGACACATGATGGGTGGAGACCAATGGTATAGAGTCAACGTACCTTAGAGCATCCTACATGTGGAAAAGAGAAGTATGTACTAGGCTCTGCAGGTTGGAATCCTCTTACGGTTATCACTTTTCAAGCTTCAGGGAAACACTTTCCTACCCACATCGCTTGCCTGTGTTCTCTAGATAGGAGATCACAGACAAATGCCTTGAATTTTTGTGATACTTTTTTGTTGTCAGAGTTGGGTGTGCTTTGGTGCACAGGGAGGATTTAAGTAACAGAATCACTTATGCAAGACAAAAGAAGAATGAATTAATCTTCATGGACACAACAGGTTCTTATATTACCACTTAAAACAACTACTAAAAGTCTGAGTTTTGTTGTTGTTGTTATTGTATTTTGCTTCTCTTCACAATTCAGTTTGTGGTACCCTGAAGTAATCACAAGTTATCATTGTATCTCAAGAGTTCCCCAGGGATGCTGAAGGACATTTCAAAGTACTAAACAGTTCACTACACAGTTAAATTTATATGTATATATACAGGTGTAGTTGTAACAAGAGAGAAGCACAGGCCAATTCTTTACATATGTATCCAGCTGCTGTCTCTAGAGGTGATGAAAATTGTACTTTGTGATGGTGAGTTACGTAATAAAATAAACATATCTTCTAAAATGAAAACCATATTTTATATATGAAACTTTATAATATTTAAATATGAACATGAATTCTGAATCCAAGTATTTCTTTAAAAATTTCCGAGATAATTGCAGTTGGTACTTCCCCAGTAGTGTGAAGTCCCTACAAATTAAAATGAACGAGCTGGGCTCGGTGGCTCAGCCTGTAATCCCGCACTTTGGGAGGCCGAGGTGAGTGGATTGCCCGAGCCCGTGGGTTCGAGACCCGCCTGGGCAGGTGAGACCTCATCTCTACAATAAATCAAAAAATCAGCCGGGCGTGGTAGCGCGCGCCTGTAGTTCCAGCTCCTTGGAAGGCTGAGGCGGAAGGATCACCAGAGCCCAGCAGGTGGAGGCTGTGTTGGCTGGGAGCGGCCACTGCACTCCAGTCTGGGCAACTGAGTGAGACTCCAACTCAAAAAATAAAATAAAAAATAATAAATAAATAAATAAATAAATAAATAAAATGAATGAAAAACAATCTAAATATCACAATGACACCCAAGCTCACCTGACCTTACGATCTTAAGGGTAAAATTTGTGTGAAGATGTTGATTATAGTACGCATTTAGTGATTTTATTGAAATAAAGAACCGTAATACTTTAGAATAAGTATACAATAATTTGTGAATGAGGTATGCCTTATTTTATTACTTAGCAAGTGCTGCTGATCCATAACAGCACTTAGGGCTTGTGCATTAATAACTAAGCTCCATCATGATTGAAATTTTGTTTTCAGTCATACATAGGCAGTATGTGCTAAATGTTTTCATATTTTTTTGATTTTTACATTTTGAAGATTATATTTAACAAGGTAGGAGAATAAACATGATAGAACATATTTTATTTAGCAATTTGTAAGATTGATTTATGACTTTTGAATATTTAGACATGGTACATGGGCCTCCATCTGTATTCTTATTTCACAACCCAGAAACGTTTCAGAAGATCTGCATAAGTAAATACAGGTTGAGCATACCTAATATGAAAATCTAAAATCCAAAATGTTCCCAAATCCCAAAACCTTTGAGAGCTGACATGACACCACAAGTGGAAAATACCACACCTGATCTCATGGGATGAGTCACTGTTAAAACACAGTCAAAACATTTTTTCATACACAAAATTATTAAAAATATCATGCAAAATTACCTTCAGGCTATGTGAATAAGATATATGTGAAACACAAATGAATTTTGTGAAGAGACTTGGCTTCCATCCCCAAGGTATCTCATTATGTATGTGAAAATATTCCAAAAATCTGCAAAAAATTGGAAACAGTTCTGGTCCCAAACATTTCAGATAAGGGATACTCAACTTGTACAAAATGTTATCAATAGTACATTACCGAATATACTATTCTTTTCCATTAGTTATTTATCCAGCACCTTTGTTAGCGGCACCTTAGTATCATGGATTTATAAATGATGTATGCTAAACAAATTATAATAGCTGAGAGACGCATGCAGTTGAACAATAACCATTTGGAAAATCTTATGTTCATTGTTCATATTTACCTCGGTGGGGGCCTAGAGAGTGTTCTTAAGGGCAGGATGTGGTACATACATCCTGGGAGGCAGTCATTCTGTCAAGCAATGCTCAATAACTCAACTTGGCCTTTGGTTGGTATCTCCTAAGTGCTGTCAGCTTCAGCTATAAATAAAGGCAGCTGATGAAATCTAGTCCTTCCAGGTTTAATCCCTCCAATAGTTCTAAAAAACAAATATTCCATGGCAATACCACGGTTTGCATGACTTTACCTAAAACATATATATATTTTTTCTATTGGGTGACTGGATTTATTTTGATCTCTTCCCCAACTTTTTTTGAGCTGGGTCATCACTCAGGGGCCCAGGCTGGAGTGCAGTGGTGTGATCAAGGCTCATAGCAGCCTCAGCCTCTTGGGCCCAGGTGATCCTTCTGCCTCAGCCTTCCAAGTAGCTGGGACTACAGGTGCACACCACTAAGCTTGGTTTAGTTATTTTATTTTTTATTTTTGTATAGACGAGGTCTTGCTGTGTTGCCTAGGCAGGTCTTAAACTCCAAGTCTCAAACCATCTTCCTGTGTTGGCCTCCCAAAGGGGTGAAATTAACAGGTGTGAGCCACCACACCTGGCTTTGTTCTTTTCCTTTTTCACTTCAGATGTTGATGTTTCTCTGAAATTTGCGAGAAAAAGAAAATTGCCTTTTTTTTTGATTTGTTGCAAGATAGAATAACAGTCAATGATTCATTTCTGTTTTGACATTTCAAAAACAGGAATTAATGTGTCCAATATTTACTGAAATAGTATAAATCAAATTTATCTGTAATCATTTATTTGAAAAACAGTAGGAAAAATGGTTGTCTATTTCATGGCAGGATTCTCAGAAATTGTGGGGATCTAAGGAATGAATAGGAAATAGAAATTACTTTAGATTTTATCCTTGCATCTCTATTCCATAAATCAATGTGAAGAGTTGTGCTACAGCTTCTAGTGTTCAAGATATCTTCTCAAAAATGTAGAAGATGGGGAGTGATTATTGATTTCTTCTTGGAGTTCTCATTCCTTCACTGGTTATTACTTATTGTTACATTTACTATCTATGCAATGACTCCTTTAGCAAAGAGGATTAGACAGGCACACAACCCTCATGTGCATTTGTCAGATCACTGGAATAATTTTGTCCCAAATCTGCTGTTTCGAAGGGCGTGGACTTTATTGTTGAGAAGTGTGGTTTAGCCAGGTCAAAGCACCTGTGGCTTTCCACTGTTCAACACCCAAACAAAGTCTTCAAATGAGCTAATCATTGAGGGTTTTCTATTAAATACAATCTAAGAGACCCAGGAAAATAATGATGTTTTTAGATGCTGTGTAAAGTGCAGATCTATTACTAGGGATGCACTGTACGAAATAATTGTGATCTTTCTAGTAGAGGAAATTGGTTTTTACCAATTTGTCAGTGGCCTTAAAATTACCACTATTAGAGATGCTGTTACAGGAGGCCTGGAAAAGTTAGTATGTATATAAGCTATCAAAATGCTAACATGAACTTTAGCATTGTAACAGGGTGAGGAAGAAAAGCAGAAGTTCTATTTGGAGACGGGGGAGATTGTAGAAGGACTGGCCCAGGTGGGATGGTCCAGAACCATCATCCTCCAGCACAGACGAGGTGTCCTGGGGGGAATTCAGCAAAGGTAAAGTATTTCACAATTTTACTTGGGATCAAACCTATCCAAGTGATTTGGATTAATTAGTATAAACGAGATAAATGTAGTATGAACTTAACAAACTGGCGGACACTTTGGAAATTTTCTTGGCCCAGAAAATTGCTCAAGAAAAAATCCATGATGAGCATAGGTAATGCCCTGTTGGAATATCAAAAGGTGTGATGACAAACTATCAGTGACTCCAATCTAGATTCTGTGTTGGGGCATGTATTTATTCTTAGGATGAACCAGTCATGAAGAAAGATCATGAGGTTGAAGATTACTAAGGCCTTTCTGTGACATTCTCTAGCTTAATTACACACAAACCAGCAGCGCTGTTTATGCTTTTCAGCTCCAGATGGACATAGTTATAATATAATATCTTGGAGGCATCAGAAATATCCATGCTTTTTACATCTTTACTTAAGTACTTGAAAAGCAAATCTATAAGCTACACTTTCTTCTATAAAAATAGCATGCAAAATATGCTTATAATAATATTACATTTTTAAATCACGTGCTTTAAAAATTATTAGATATTTTATTTCTATTTATTATCTATTAAAATAGAAATTTAAAATGATTAATGTTTACTTTCAAAATTGAAGTGAGTTTTCTTAAAACTGAAGCATCATATCTATTTTCCAAATATTTTGTACAGGTATTTAACTTTGCAGAAATAATTTTCTATAAAATATATAAACTTCTTATTCAGTTTTAAATAAGAAATAATTGAGTTTTCTAATGTTTCCCTAGGAAACACTATCCCAGGAATCCCAGATTACTTTCAAAATAGGGGTCCTATTTTTTTACCCAAAGCACACTAAGGAGCCTGCTTTTACTGTAGTTGGCACTTGTTATGGGCTGTATTTTGCCTCAGCCACCATCTTGAAGTCATTAACTGCTAGTACCTCAGAATATAACTATATTTGGAGATAGGTTTTCTAAAGACGTGATTAAGTTAAAATATGTGTGTGTGTGTGTGTGTGTGTGTGTGTGTGTGTGTGTGTGTTTACGGTGGTACTAAATATGACTGGAGGAGTTCTTAAAAGAAAAAATTTAGGTAGAGAGTGACAACCAACATGTACACACATGGAGACGACTATGTGAGGACAGGGAAAAGATAGCCATTTGCAGGCCAAGGAGAGAGGCCTCAGAGATATCCAACATTGCTGGCACCTTGATCTTGGACTTCTAGCCTCCAGAACTGTGCGGAAAGAAATTTCTGTTGTTTAAGATTCCAGTACTGTAGTATTTATTATGACAGCCCTAGTAAATGAAACAGCACTAGACATATTTTATTAGGGATACAGACATTGATATTATTTTGTTTTGTACATTTCTGGACAAATGGTTCCCATAATCATCTTCATCTTGCTTCAGGTTCTGAACTTGTCCAATGCCCTCATTTCATTTTGATGAAAATCTTTTGCATGAACATAGCGAGAGAAATGACTCCAAGCAAACAAATCTTATTCCCATATTTCTCATCTTTAAAGGCAAGAATTCAGAATTAGAGAGCATTACATCTACCCTCTCCTTTTACCCCCACTAGATGGTACTTAGCCTAACAAAGGCACATTTAGTCCATGAGGGTACAGCAAATACAGACACACACTCACCCTCTCTCTCTCTCTTTCTCTCTCTCTCTCTCTCTCTCTCTCTCTCTCTCTCTCTCACACACACACACACACACACAGCCCTCTTTCCCCCAAATGACATTACATTCATTCTGTGCTATTCCTGTTTCACTTGTGGGAAAACGAAGCTAACAAGTACTGTCAAGTTTTCTCCCATTGAATGGAATCCCATCGCCACATCACACTCTTAGAGACAGGCTGAGGCATTCTAGGCACTTTTGTTGAATATTCAGTTAATTGTCCCAAAGGAGGCAGTGGTACTTGTCTGAGACGTTTGTATCCAATAGTTTAAATATCTCCAGATATGAATAATTAATAGAGGAAAGTAAGTCATTCTACAGCTAATTAAAATTTACTCTAAAACAATTCTTATAATTCTTCTTTAAAGGATAGACTAGATTAATTACTTGCCATAATGGTAACTAAACAGAGATGTCATCAATAGCCAATTTTAAGGGTCTGGGAATGTTTATGCTTATGTAGAAAGTAGCATTTGCTGCGTTTGCTGATTTAGTACACTTTGAGGTTAGAAAAAACATAAACTAAGGGAGAGGTACACTGGCACTAGATTATGGGGGCACCGAAGACAGATTTGTTCAGAAATCCCTGAGATGGAGACTGGCAGATAGATTATAAATGAAAATCGGATAGGAGGCTGGGTATAGTGGCTCACACCTGTAATCCCAGCACTTGAGGAGGCCAAGGTGAGAGAATTGTTTGAGCCTAGGAGTTTGAGATCAGCCTGGGAAACATAGCCAGATCTCATTTCTACAAAAAATCAACAACAATATGGCAGGAATTGCTAAGGTCCTGTTAAAGGCCCCAAGGCTGAAAACTAGGAAGCAGGCTTAGATCTAAAATCAGAGACTGTCATTTACTCCATGACAAATGGAGGGCTCATAAGCTCTGTTGAACACCTCCCCTTTGCCCTTCCCTTTCCCTCTCCCATTTCACGGTGGCTTTATCCAGCAACATTTGTAAGGCATTGCACACACAGTTCTAGCTTTTACTTACTATCCAATTGCTTGTTAATACTGAGTTATCAACTTGCTCTGGATTTTTTTTATGATCAAAGGTCCTCAGTTCTGTACTTGCTCTGAGAGTGGTAGAGCTTGATCTAATTTTGAATAAAGAAGCTTTAACCACTCTATCAGCTGCTTTGTCATGTTCAAAATGACATCATTTCTTATTCCTTGTTCTTTTAACAACTGCTTCTCTTAGGTCTAGCTTTCCCTAAACACCTGTGTATGCAACTCTCCCCCATCCACAGCTGCCACCACCCTCACACACAAAACAGCAAATTCGTGTTCACATCTGTCTTGAGAAAGTGAATATACAAATGGACAATGGCCACATCATACAAAAAAGAAATAGAATTTTGACCCCAAACCTGCAACAACTTGCCTAGGGAATCAATCCTTTATCCACAGTAACTGATCTGGGAGGCCAGCCAGCTATAAATCAGACTTGCAGGAGGCCAGACTGCCATCTCTAGTGACAATCTAGGTAGCTAAGCAATTACTTCTGTGACAATCGGTCCCCAATGGCCAGCACATGATCAATAACTGAAACCTTCCCCAATTCTCCCCCCTGCTTTCATCTTAGGACCAGCCAGAGAAAGCCAAATGAACACCCCCGGTGAATCACATAGGGTGCCCTCTTAGCCACTTCAGTCTCCCCAGGCTGACAGAGAACGCCTGAAACCTTCCCTTTGTTTTCCCACTCAGGGAACATCTGAAGCCTTCCCCTGCTACCCTAATTTTTTCCCACTATAAACTTTTTCCACTCCTCTGCCTGCCTTTGAGTCCTTGCCCAAATGCTTCTTTCTTTTGATTGGTCTTATTTTCAATTTTTTCTTTCTCTGCTTTCCCTCTTAATTATTATGTTTTGGAATCCTCAAAACAAACACAAGCAGTCAAAGATCCATGATTTTATTTTTCCCAGAGTCAAATTTTATTTAGTAATAGTTGCTACTGTCTCTGTGCTTTCCAGCTCTGTCATTCCATTAGCTTTGTATTAATTAATGATTAACTTTAAGGTATTAGGTTCTGTTGAATGAGGAGGGAAGCAGTGGGGAGGAAAAGAAATTTCACAGGTCAAGAATAGGACCTGCTGACTTTCTAGGTGGGAGGTAAGAAAGGATAGTTAGAAGGCAAATGTGACCGTGACATTTGGAAGCCAAGTGATGGAGAATATAGTCACACTTCTAAAAGTACAAAGGGAAAGTCTGGAGGAAATACATTGTAGCAGAAGATACCAGCTGTCCACCAAAGTGTGTGCTTTCCAATTCTGTGTTCTTCTTGAACACAAAATAGAACCCATGCCCAGCCTCTCTGGCTCTTAGGAACGGTCAGAGGACGAAGCACTGGCTAGTGGGATTGAGTTGAAATGTGGGCCTTTCTGGGTCAGAGCCCTTGAGGCAGGAGGTCTACACACTCTTACCCTCTTCTCTCAGCTGAGATGGCCTTGTGCAGGGTGACCTGGAGGCCATGTGTTGAAGAAGAGATTAATGACTTTGTGAAGAAATCCATCAACAAAATGGAGAATCTACTCTGCTCTATTACCAGTGGGGATAATGCTCCATACTTCTCAAAACTGAGCAATTTGGGGGTTTCTTGTTAAAGTAGCTTAACCTATATTATCTAATACAGGTAAGTTTGAACAATATATTCTCAGAGGAGTAAAATCAAATTCAAACAATATTATTTGAGCACCTGTAATGTTTCAGACACTATGCTACACCTCAGAAATATAAACCCAATAACACATGGTGCCCTTTGTGAGGAGCTCGTAGGGGAGTCATCAGATAGGCAGCAATATGACACCCCGGCAGATCTGGGTCTAAGACCCTGAGGTAGTTCATGGAGGAAACACCTATCGCAGAGAGGGCACCAAGACTAAAAGCATCTGGGATGCCACTTGAAGGATGACTAGAAGGTTGCCAAGTGGCCAAGACTGCAGCAGAGGCAAATGTGGGAGGCGAGGATTAAGATAAAGGCACAAGGTGCAGTTAGGCCCTGCATAGATGCAAGTTGGACACGAGAGGTGACTGACTCCAACATGTACACGAGGCACAAACCCTCTCTATAGCATCCCAGACACGTGGCATCCCTCTATCTACAGGAATAGCCAGGATGCAGGGAACTCGCCGCAAGAAAGGCTCTGTCCTCTGTGGAACATCTCTCAACATAGGAGTTAAAGCAAGGGGCCTGTGACATCGTGAGAATGCTTAATTTCCATTTGGCCTATTGTTATAAATAGCAGGTAAAGATATTGACAGAAATGCCGATGCCTCCAAAATGAGACTTCTAAAAACACGGTACAATTGCATCATCAACTTACCACAGTTAACTTCCTCCCCGGTCTATTTGTTCAGAATTTATTTACTGGCATTTCTGTGATTAAGGTCTCCAGGTTTACTCATTTACCAACTTCTATGAGGTCCCTGAGCACCGTTATCAGCATGAAAAGATGCAAAAATCTACAAGGCACAGAGCATCCAGGTTTCATATTCCTGTATTCCTTTGAGGTTTTGTCAACTCGCTCTGTAGTTTTGGCAGAGAAATTAATTCTTGAAGGCTAATGGCAGTTCTGGTCAGGTGCTATGTTTATGAGGAAGGTCAGTCTATCAACACTTGGCTCAGTGCCCAGCTATTATTTCCCATGACATAATGTTCAAATCACAGTTCTTATTCTAGTCCCGCCTCACTCTTTCCTCATCTACTAAAATATGCAGTGTTCTGGGAAGGAAGGACTTAGACGTCTTCAATAACTCTGGTAACAGCACATGCATATAGAATTGTACATTTCTGCCATGGAAGTTAAAATTGAAGGTTTTCCGAACCATACCAAAATATCAAATTAGGAAATTTATAAACAATGCTATACATTGAGAAATCCTCAACAAATTATAGAAAATATTGTTTTTATTTTCTCCTTGCAGCAACATAGGTAATAGTCTCATCTTTTTTATGCCACAACCTAACTACTCAAAGTAGATTCGAGACCCAAAAAAAGATACAGAGAGAGATAAAAAAATAAGCAAACATATGACTAATAGCCTTAGAGCAGCTAAAATGCATAAAACTCATTACAAAAATTGTGTATTGCATTATTTAAAGAAATTCTTCTGAACTTCCATCGAGATAATTGACTCTTATTTTACACATAACTCTAACTGTGTTGGTTCCTGTCAATCTGGCACCATGCAGAGTAGGACCCCCCCCCGTAGCCCCTAAATCACCAAATTAAAACAAAACAAAACCTCCAAAGTACACCATGAGCGCCCTAAGTCATTATGGAGAGATTTCCAGAATTCTCCTTAAGGTGGACCTTTGCTACGTACTTTAGCACAAGTTCACGCAAAATGATTAAGACGTGGAAATACAAAATAGGGTCTTTGAATGTTTCTTCATTTATCTGGAGATTTATTTATGTAGAACCATTTATCATTTGGCAGAGCTAGATAAATACTCCAGTAAAATAAGAATGGAGGTCAGACACAGTGGTTCAGGCCCGTCATCCCACACGTGGAAGGATGAGGCAGGAGGAGTGCTTGAGCCTAGGAGGTCAAGACCAGCCTGGGCAACATAGTGAGACATCATCCCTACAAAAAATAAAAAAAAAATTAGCTAGGTGTTGTGGTGTGCCCTTGTAGTCCCAGGCACTCAGAAGGTTGAGGCAGGAGGATTGTCTGAGTCCAGGAGTTTGAGGCTGTGGAGAGTCACTGCACTCCAGCCTGGGCCACAGAGTGAGATCCCCAAATAAATAAATAAATAAATAAAAATAGAGAACTAAAAAGTCAGCACACTTACAGGGACATGGTGGGAGTTAAGTGACTGGATGCCAGTAAAAACAATTAGTACAAGGTTAGGCACATCGTTAAGTGCCCAACAAATATTGGTGCTGTTGTTATTATTATTAATTGTCTTCCTAATTATCACCTTTTTGAAGGCAAGGACCATGTACTCAAATTCTTTTTTAATTTCCTATACCACTTAGAACGGGTCTTTGCTTTTGGTAGGTATGTAGTATATATCTGTTGAATAATTTTAAAAAAACACGATTATGTATAATACTGCAGTTTTACCCACCGTGTATTAAAGTATCTCTGCCAGCACAATTAGCAGTATCAACATCAGTGGCAAACTGTCTTTCCTTTATGGTGCTAAATCTCTTCAACGTTTTACCTTGAGGCTAACATTTCTGTCATTATATCTATTTGTTGTTAAAATAGAAATAAATTTCTTCTAGAATTATTACCTTGTAAAATTCTCATCTGCTAGATCTCATTAAAATGTGGAAAATATGGTATACTTTCCTTTCTCAGATGAAAATGAATGACTCTAATTTATGGGGAATCTTGTTACTCCCTCCATTCATTTCAATCTCATGAAAGTAAGTGCATAATGTACTCATGATGGGAAAATCAATAGACTTGTGTGCTGTTCCGACAATGTCTTTTCATAATTATATATTATCCATTAGTTGGTGTAATGAACATCCAATATTAGACAGAGCCCAACTGCCCTGCTTTTTCCCCTTGATTAATCTCCTAATCCTCCATTTCCCTTCACTTTCTTACCTCCTCTTTTATCCCTTAGCCAGAATTTCTGTGTTTGTTTTCTAAATGAACACCGTTTAAAAGAAAAATAAAGTTGGTTCAGTTCCTACATCACTACAAACTATTGAGCAAGTCGACAAACATTTTAGGAGACCCCTCTTCTTCCTGCAGAGTTCTCCTGCTGTGAGAAATACCAGACTGGGATGTGAGACACAGGAGAGAAGGGACTCTGAGATTAGTCTAACCTCCTAAATTCAAAGAGTGATCAAAGAATCTTCTCTCAGATTATAAATCTTTTGTCAGTTCTAAAACTATTATTGTCATGAAAGTAATGAAACTATGTGCCAAAAATCAAAACAAATAGACAAAAGAAATAAAACCCATGAGTCCACCGACCTATCACACTTGTTAACATACTGGTTACAATTTAATGACTGAGAGTTCTTTTTTATGCTGTTGTTAGTTGTACTGACTGGCTGCAAGACATACACCTCAGTTTATGGAGTCACTTAGCGTTGGGAATTGTTTCTTTCCGCAGTTAGGTGTATATTGCCCCAACTAACATGGATTCTGTGGCCTTGAGAGTCTTTACGATTTTCTGTGTTTCACTTACTCACCTGTAAAGTGAGTATAATAATATCACATTCATTCCACAAATTATTGCGAAGGGCAAAGTTTACGTTAAATGTAGATGTTCTTTATAACCTCTACAGTGACCCGTCAGTGTTACTGACTAGCATTAGTCTTCTTATGTGCTGGAATTTTATTTAATTTTTAACATCAGATAAACACCAGACGCCTGTTTATATAGTAACCCGCAAGTTTTTGTTCTCTGGTTTGGATCACTTCAATTATATTCTATTTTTGTCTGAGCCTCTAAACCAGCCCTATGGCTCTCCAACTATCTCCCCTTCTCCTCCTGTACCCATTTGATATCCTTACCATCATCGTGTTCTGTTTACACAGAAACCTCCAAAATGTTTTCTGTCCCAATCCCATCAGAGTTCTGTGTGTGTGTTCCAGCAATTATTAAAATATCACCTGATCTTTGATATCTTTGCTGCATAATGGAAGAAAAGGTAGTAAATTCACTTTGACAATCGTTAGTGTGCACATGTCCCATAATTCCTTACTCAGCCATGACTGCCACATAACATGCCATTTATCCCACAGGCATGTGACACTATTGACACTTATACATGATATACGCTTCCTGCCTGGTTTGCATTTGAAAGAGGGGCCATGTCTCGTCAAGAGGATCAAATTTGCCTGGACACAGATCTGCTAAGGGGTGAGGAATGGAGAGCTGTTCTGGTCGTTGCCCGGAGAGGGAACTCAGCCTCCTGATCCTTTAATAGGAAACAGCCATGCCGTCCAGAACATCACAAAAACTTTTGTTTCTGATCTCGCATTTGTGCAAATTACTTTTCCCGCTCTGTGTGCATCCTGTATTCAATACTGATTGAGACTGACACTTGTCTTCTACTTTTACAAGGATGTATTGAGTTTCTATCTTCTTTTGAAAGGGCTGAATGCTCCTCCTTTCTCTGTGTGTCATTAGCAAATGTCATGCACATTCTTTCTGCTCTAGTATTCTATTCATGAATGAAATTTGTGTCCACCCTGACTGTGGACCTTTAAGTTCGGCCCATCTAGGGCCACATGATGCACTAAGAGGTGACCGGAGAACACAGGCCACTGGAAATACTGGGGTTAATCAGCCCTTCTCTTCCAGCCTTGCTGACTTCACCCATCTTGCTCCTTATCAACTTTGCCTCGTAACTGCTCCTGTGGTGACCCCTTCAGACTAGATCATCAAGCTTGTAATTTACCATTTCTTACTCTTAGCTGGAATACAGTTTTTACTCCTCTCTGGGTAACACGACCCATCCTTCAAACCCAGCTCTGGCCTTTGGGATCCTACTGATAGGGGACCAACTGCCGGAATGGGGGCATTTGGAGGCCAGTCTTGCAGTCACAAGGAAGAACTAAGCTTTCTGGAATAATTCATAGTTGCCTTCAAATGGTTTGCAGGCAAAACTGAGTTCAGTCCTGAAACAGGCACATATCTAATGCATGTTTTGAAGCAATTATAGCCCTAGGTGACACATATTTGCTAGTCTTTATTTTCTGCAGAATGTCTTTACATTCAGCAGAGATGACAAGAGGTCGCTCTGCCCCCGTGGTCCTGATGACCATAGATCTTCACACTAAAATTTTCTTTTCTTCCTGTAAGGGTCACAGAACTGGCAAGACCACCAGGAATGAGTTTCTGGAGCATAATCCATCTGTCAGTACAAAGTCTGACTTGCTGTAATAGCTTCTGCTTCATGAGACAAGGGTGGAAAATGGCTGACAGTAGAATATACAAGCAGATATCCTATGGTGATTGTGAATAGAGTGGTCAAAAGAAATCCTTCAAAGTCATAATTTAAGATGACGCAGATGGTCTGTGGAATCCTAGAAAACAGTTGTAGCAGATAGAACCATCTGGCATCCAGTAGTTAGAAGAGATATTTTTTGGGGAAAGACTTTGGAATTGTTCATATATATATCACCAGGTCTTAAAAAGTGTCTTCAGAAGCAAATACAAACCATGCGTGTTATAGATATATGAATATATTCTGTCTGTATTTCATATAAACAGAAAGAGGAATGATGAAAAATGACCATATCTATGCATTGCAATTCAATTTTGTCTTCTATCCTGCACATTAGTTAATGGCATGTATAAGAGTTTCTGCCTTAATGACATCTTTGAAACCATGGAAATATCTTCCTTTTATATAATTTCTTAGGTAAAAATCACAAACTTCATGGAAATGAAAGGTACTAAATGTGACCGAAATATTGACTTTATCAATTTTTCTTGAGAACAGCCAGCTAAACCCAACTGTAAGTAAATGTACTAGTAGTTCTAATTACCCAAAGCTGTTAGCCAGGCAATTTGTTCATATATTCTTCTATTCATTTATCAACTATTTCTTTAAAATGTCTATGTTTCAGGCACTGTTCTAGGCACCAGGGGAAATAACAGTGAACAAAATTGACAAACTCCCTGCTCTCAGGGAGCATGTATTATGGAAAGAGGCAGAACAACAATAAACCAATAAATGTAAAATTTGCTATGCACTAAGGCATAAGAGGAATATAAGGGACTCATAGATGGTTATGGATGCTATTTTAGTCCAAATGAAGCGAGGGGATGAGCTAGAGTGACATGCAGGGGAAAAGCCCCCAACCAGTAAGAACAGCAGGTGAAAAGGTCCTGAGTCCAGAGCATGCCTGACATGTTTTAGTAACAAAGGAGGCAAGAACAGCAGCATTAAGATGAGCAAGGCATTTGGGAGACAGACTATGTAGAGCCCCAGAGTACCCTGCCTCAGGCATGTATCCTGCTCTGGATGGTGAAGAATGTGCCTTTACAAACAATTCAGGTATGGAGAGTTCTCTGGTCTACAACATATTTGCAGTAATCGTCTTTCTAATTTCAATAAGTGACCCTCAGTGTATTTCTGCAACCCTGAGTGTGGCTTGATGACTGCAGTTACTGCTCAGATGTTTCTTTCAGCCAGGTAGCATCACATTTTAGTCTGCATTCGAAACAGCATTGAGTCCCAAGCATGATTTCAGTTAAGTGATGCAACCAGCTACCCAGAGATGGTTTGGAAGGCAAAAGAGAGAAAGAAATTCATAGTGGAAAACAGCCTGAATAGCACAATTTAGTGGAGAATGGTGCAGATGAGGAAGATAATATTTGTAAATGGCTTTGCCATCTTTGAGTGAAAAGGTACGCTATAAATAGCATAACAGTGATTACTTTAAATATACATTATTAACATTGGCATACAAATCTTCCAAATCTTAATGATCTATTTTTGTGTTTATTCCTGCCTTTATCACTAGAACAGCTTACCGGATCTGGCTGATTCGTAGGAGGAGCATGGGAAGGGAATGAGAAGAACAGCATCAGGTCACACAAAGGAGACAGGATGGGATACACTGTCTGTGCTTCGTGGGCCAGGGGCGGGGGGAGCAGAGCACAGTCATCAGCTTTGCCTTGTGATGCCAACAATGGTCTCAGCAGTGTTGCCCACATGTTCTCCTTAGCATGGGACACCCACACTCCCCACATTGGGTGGTGACATGCCTATGTCTCCTCTTCTTGTGTGACCGAAGGATTTAAGGCAGGAAAGTATCACAAATTCTTTCTAGTTTTAAGAGGTCACTCCTGAGTTAGGATGGACCGAAGAAGAAAGACTGATGGCCGGAAGCTCAGTGGGGAGAGAAGGTGCTGAATTGAGGCAGAAAGAGCAGGGTGGTGAGAAGGACTAAGTCTTCAGGACTCAGAGACTGATGCTATGCAAGCACAGGGAGAAGTGCCAGACTTAAGAAGGTGACTCCCTGCTTTCTGGATTTCTACTTTTGTAGGAAAGGAGCTCACTTACATTATGCTCTTGGTCCTTTGGACTAGAGTGATCAACAATCTCTTGGTGTGTCCATCTATTCCATGGGATGCCTCTAGCCCATGGCAGCTTCCTTGGCCCATGTCCTCGTCAGCATGGATTCTGAAATCCAAGAGTGGGGTTCTAATGCCAGCTCTGTCAACTGTCTTAGTCAACTCAGGCTACTAAAATAAAGAGTCACAGAGGGGGGTGGCTTAAACAACAGACATTTGTCTCTCAAAGCTCTGGAGGCTGGCAAGTTCAAGATCAACATGCCAGTTGACTCAGTTCCTGGTGAGGGTTCTCTTCCTGGCTTGGGGACAACCAACTGTTTTCTGTATCCTTACATAGCCTTTCCTCAGTTCATGTGAGAGAAAGCTCTGGTCTCTCTTCCTCTTCTTATAAAGACACAAATACCATCATAGGGGCTCCACTCTCATCCCTCATCTAAACCTAATCCCTCCCAAAGGCCCCCACCTCCTATTCACATCACATTGGGGGTTAGGGGTTCAATATGTGAATTTTTTCAGGCACAAAACATTCAGTCCATAACAACCACTTACTAGCCATTTGTCTTAAGCAGATTACTGGACCTCTATGAGCCTGTTTTCTCATGAGTTTAATGGGAAAATAATACCTCATTTATGAATTTGTTGCATGGATTAACGTTGGCAATTTATATAAAAAACTAATTCAGAGAAAGTGCCTAGTAAATGTCAGGGCCATTATACTTTACATGTTTCATGAATGAATCAGTTTATCAACATCCTGCCTATTTGTTAATGTGCATAAAATATTTACATGCACATTCTCCATTAATATTATGCAAAGTCAAGTCATTTTACAATTTATCTTGTGCATGTTTCAGTGAAATCTGGAAATTGTTGTTCTTGACCTTGTTCATCGAAATCTCCCAACTTATTGCTCTCACGACCTCTCATTTTATTGACTACTAACTCTCTCTTTCCTAAGGCATGGATAAAGATACTACTTACAATCTAAAAAGAGATGCTTTTTATGAATATTCTTTTAAAAAGCCAAGTCTTCTCTTGTGTTTCCACAGGGAGAACTAAACATCACCGTCTAATATTCCAAAGAGTTGACACTTTGGTCGATTAATGACCAAAGTCTATTTTTAAATCTCTTACATTTCCCGTGCCCCTTGGAGAGTTCACATGGTATGTGTAGGAGAAAATCTGCTCAGCTGCCTGTTTCCACATCCCTATTAGTTTCAGACCAATTTTATTTTCAAAGAAAGCATGAAGCTTTATTTTGCTGTTGTGCATAAGTTTAGAGGACAAATTTTAAAGGCTGTCAAAGGCCACCTTCCATCAATTTTGAAAATCCTGACAGTTTTATTTCTGCTACTCTTCAGAAAAAGAAGAGTTGGCTTAGGTGCAAAGGAACTCAAAATGAAAGAACTTCAAGCTAATCCTTGTTGGAGCAGTGCTTACACCTGAGGAAAAGAAACACAACTTTTTAAACATCATAGAATGCAGTGAAACCTGAAAGTACTTCTGATGTTAGAGAACATACTTTAAATTATTTTGAGTCATAGAATGTTAGAGCTAGTTATACCTATCTATGGTTAGACCTAGAATGTTAGGTCTTTAGATAATTTTGAGGGCATCGGGTCTGACCCATTCCTTTTCTAGGAGAGGAATTTAGTTCTGGAGAAGTTCAATACTTTCCCAAGTTCATATGATTAGTAATTGCTAGCATTGGAGCCCCAGGTACCCTAATTCCTAGTCTGCTATTATTTTCTCTGTGTCTTTTCTTTCCATCTTTCCCTTTAATAAAACGTGGTTTCACTAATGTTTCACCTCCCTAGAAAGAATGACAGAAATACGAAACAGTCTTTTCTATACCTTTCAGAGAAATAAATCCAATGCCTCTGAGGTAAACAGATCCATAATATTTACTTATTGGTTTAATTGAGGTCACAATAAGTGATGGGATAGAAATGAAACACAGTGGAGAATTTTAAGAGCAAATTACAAAAAGAGGAGGGAGTTTAATCGCTGGAGAATTTCAGTTCTCTGAGAAAGTCAGGTTGAAGAGTGGACAGGTGGAAGAGAAACCACAGGGATTCATTTGTCCATTCATCCAGTGAGTATTTTTTTGAGCTCCAATCTTCCCAGCGCTGCTTTAGATGTTGATGATATAGCCAGTGGAAAAAAAATCCAAAATTCAAGCCTTCATGGGGCTTACATTCTAGTAGCAGAGATGGCAAGCAAGATAAATAAGTATCTGTAGAGAGTCCTCGTTAATAATAAGTGTCAAAAAGGACACATGAAGGGAAGAGGAACACAGTTTCACAAATCAGTTGCATAAGTGTGGGTGTGAGTGGGGGTGTGTTGTGTGAAATTTTAGACAGGATGGCTAAGGCAGGTCTCAGTGAATTTGAACAAAAGTCAGAAGGGAATTGGGTTAATTAAGACTAATTAGAATTTCCCACTTCTAGCTACAGTCTGTTAGATTCCCGAACTATTAATTAGCCTAAGTCTTTCAGTTCTATACTAAAAAGTCCCATAAAAATGACCAGATAGGTGGATCAATAGGGCTAATTATTTATGTCAATTCCGTCCAAGAGTCTTGGAAGAGACAAATGACTTCCCTCAGCTCTCAGAATGTGCTTCACCCTCATACATATCGAGCGAGGGTCCCCACACACTC
>CAUYQG010162171.1:0-10740 GCA_963574415.1 Tarsius wallacei
CACGCTACCATGCCCGGCTAATTTTTTGATTTATTGTAGAGATGAGGTCTCGCTTGCCCAGGCGGGTCTCGAACCCGCGGGCTCAGGCAATCCACTCACCTCAGCCTCCCAAAGGCGCAGGATTACAGGCTGAGCCACCGAGTCTGGCTAAAACTGGAATTTTTCAAATGGAGTTTTTCAGAAACAAAGAAGGCTACTGAGCTCCAAGTAGAATCAAACAAAACAAGACATACAAAAAGCCCACACAACTACATGTGTTGGAGCCAAACTTTTACATAAAAAATAAACTCTTAAAGGCACCTGAAAAAAGAGAGAGACCCTAAAAATATGTGACAGTTAGGCTGACCACAGAATTATCATTAGCAACAATAGAAGAATTTCTCTTATACCCAACTAAACTATTGTTCCAGAATGAAGGTGAAATGAAGAGACTTTCAAAAATAAGACTAAAAAATTTTACCACTGGCATCATTGCTGAGAAAATTACTAATTTGATGTACTTCAGAAAAAGGATAATTTAATCCAAAACAGAATGTGAAGCAAGCAGCAATGAGCAGAGAAGTCAATAAGAATTGATTAAAAGCAACAGGAAGATCTAATTTGGAAGAGCCAAAAGAAAGTCAAATTAAAATCTAAGGAAAAATAACATGGAAAACAGAAGAGGAAGTTTTAAGTCTTTGTATTTCGGGGAAAAAGAAATACTGACTAGTGAGATATGCATGATGGAATTTTTACTGTAATTAGTAAAATATTTGAACTAGAAGGAATATTTTCAAGCCAATAGAAGGATATAGAGGAATACTGTAATGAAGAGAATACAATAAAAGAAAGGAAGGAAATAAAAAAGCTCATGGGCAAGGAGTTCTGGAGGTCCAGTTTCAGGATGGATTCTATATTCATTCCAGTCCCTGCTGAGGTTGGGCGCCACCTGGTGGTGATTGTCAGTTCTGGCTTGAATATTGTCTAAGAGGTTTCTAAGTCCAGCAAATTGGCCATGGGACACATTCTCCGCCTCTGTTGCCTGTCATTTCGCCTCTGCCCAGCCCTCTCCCGCATACATAGAAGATGAGGATTTTAATTCACCTCCTGATTAAGAATAAGGGCTGGACAGGCCAGTGGGGCTCATTGCCAACTGCATTAGACCAAAATTCGTTTTGGCCAGGATTTGCTACATTCAAAAAAATAAATAACTAAAGGTTCAAAATTAAAATTGACCATTCAGCTCAAGAAGTTAAAAAAATACACAGAATAACCCAAGGAAAGACTGAGGGAGATGACAGGTAAGGAAGGAATTAATGAATTAGAAAATAAACAATAAGGAAGGTCAAACTTCTGGCACATAAATAAATATACACTATTTAAAAATTTTAAATGAGGCATAAGTAAAGAAATCACTTTTAAATATCTAGATAATATTACACCACATTTAAATTTTATGTTAAAGTTTAAAGGAGATAAAATGGATAATTTTATGTTTTTAATATTTAATCACTGTTTATATATATAAAAACATTTGCAGAACTATGCATGTAGATGCTTAAATATAATAGTATACATGCTTTTTAAGTATCCTATATTTGTTTTACTATGGCTTGATTTACTCTTCCTTCCATGTGTGCACACATAACCAAAGACATAGGACATGCTTTGACAAGGGATTTCATTTTCTTCTCATAATAAGAAACAGTCAGGGCATTCTGCTGCTGGCAATTCTCTTGGCCTTTCCTTCATGGTCCCAAGATGGCTGCTGTAGCTTCATGCATCAAACCTATATCCTAGTCAGGAAACAAGAGGAAGGGAGAGAGGGCAACCAGCAAAATTCTGCTTATGTTTCTTAAGCCAGGACTGTATCACATGGCCATTTCTGGCTGAAAAATGGCTAGGGGAAAGAAAATTGGGAATGGGGTTGAATCAATAAATTGACATTTTCTGCCATAACATATTCACAAATTAGTTTGTATCCTTACATATTTTTCAAAGGAAGAATCTCTGTCTCTCTCTCTCTCTCTCTCTCTCTCTCTCTCTCACATACACACACACACACACACACACACACACACAGCAACTGTTAATTTTAGGTGTCAACTTGATTGAATTAGGGGATACCCAGATAGCTGGTAATGTATATTTATGGGTATATCTGTGAAGATGTTCCCTGAAGAGATTGGCATTTAAGTCAGTGAATTAAACAAGGACGATCTGCCCTGACTCAGTGTGGGCAGTTGAGAGCCCAAGAAAAAAATATAGATGGGGGGAGAAAAAGACAGGGGAAAGGCAATTTTGCTCTCTCTCACTCTCAAGCTCTTTTTTTTTTTCCTCTCTCTCACCTTGAACAGGGACACCCATCTTCTCCTACTCGTGGACATCAGAACTCCAGGTTCTCTAGCCTTTAGCCTTGGATTGAGAGTTTTGCCATCAGCTCTCTTGGTTCTCAGGCCTTCAGACATGAACTGAACACCACCACCCATTTCTCTTGTTTTCCAGCTTGCAGGAGGCTGTTATGGCACTTCTCAGCCTCTGTAATCATGTGAGCCAATTCTTGTAATCAATCTCCTCTTCTCTCTCTCTCTCTCCCCCCCTTCACCCCCCCCAACACACACACACACACACACACACACACACACACACATATAATAGGATACACATACACATGTTCTATTTCTCTGAACCCTGACTAATACACACACGCAATCACATATTCACAGTTAAGATAGGACAAGGAAATGTCAGGACTTTACACATGGATTCTTCGGTGCCTTTTTATGTAAAGACAGTCCTGCCTCCTACAGATCAGGGCCAATGTGGCAGCAGTAAGAATGCACCTAGCAAAACTCCAAGTACAGGGAGTAAAACTGACCAAGGATCCCAACTGCTGGCTCCAAAATCTGAAATTCTGCTTCCTACAGGCAGCTCTGAGCCAATGTCTGGGCACTGCAGGGGTGAGCCTTCCTTGGACATGTGGGACTCCTCTGAAGGCTGACTTAGGGGCTAGGACTCCCCGCAGGCCTTCCTTGAACTGTATGACAGTCTAGGGTCCTCCCACACAACCTTCCTTCCCTGTCCACTTCTCTCGCTATCTGACCACTCTCCTTGTTTAACATGTCTCCAACACATTCTCTTTCATAGGCTTTTGCTCCAATAAAACTCGTACATGTTTAATCCTCCCTTGGTGTCTGTTTCTCAGAGGACCCAGACTAATGGTCAATTACTCCTGTCAGTATGTAACTTTCTTCTTGCCTGTTGGAGCCTGGCCATAACTGTAATTTGTAGTTCAACGGGAACCTTGTGGTGCTTCCTGGCAAGAATGCTCCCTTGTGGGAACCAGGACCTCTAACCCTGCAGAGATTGGACGTACAGGGATAGGAAGCACAAAATCCTGCATCAATCCCTTGGTTCCCAGACCCACTTGTTCTTCCTACTAGAGACATAACATCATATAGAAGCCTATGATTTAGCACACACTGCATGCTAAAAGGCTGGCACTCTTTATTGCCGAGTATCTCCTCTGTGCTACAGCATCAGCTGCAATTTTAGAAGGTGGTTCTACATTTCAAAGATACCAGCTGAAGATGGTTCCACTTTTCCAACACACCAGATGCTTCTGTACAGTGCAGTATGTGATACAAAAGTGGATCCCATTATCATGGTCCCACTTCCGTACTTCCTTTACTAGGGTCAGATGCTAAATGGTTCCATGCTTTTGAATCAGGCATTCTGTAAGTTTCTAGATAACAGAGCCGGGCAGAAAAGGCAAAATTATACCTAAGACAAGTATCTGTGGTAGTCAGCCTTCAAGATGGCCCCCAATGATTCCCCTCTACTCATATTCACACCCTTCTGAAGCCTCTCCTGCATTCCGAAAGGGCTGACCTGTATAACCAATAGGAAATGATGCTGTGTACTTCCGAGGCTATGCCATAGAAAGCATTGTGGCTTCCATCTTGCCCTTCCTTGGATCACTTGCTCTGGGGGGAGCTGGCCACCATGTATTGAGACACTCAGGGAACTTTATGGAGCTGTCCACATGGTAAGGAACTGGGGCCTCCTGCCAACAGCCACGTCTGACTACAAACTCATGTGGTCCCTTAGTCAGAACTGCTCAACTGAGCAACTCCCAAATCCCTGACCTATAGAAGTTATGAGGAGATGGTTGGGGGTGGTGAATGATACCAGTAATCCCAGCACTTTGAGGGGCTAAGGTGGGCAGATTGCTTGAGCCCAGGAGTTTGAGGTTGTAGTGAGCTATGATCACATCACTGCACTCTAGTTTGGATGACAAAGCAAGACCTTGTCTCAAAAAAAAAAAAGAACAAAAGAAATGAAATCAAGAGAGATGATAAATTATTGTTTTGTTTTAAGCAGCTTTGTTTTAACATGATTTGTTATACTGTACTACATAAATGAAGTCATCTTGAAATCAGCCTAAAGTTTAGGAGTACCAGTAGCCTGGTTCCCAAATGAACCACCATACTTCTCTTTCTCTATGGTAGTCAAAATCATTCTAACTATGTACTAAGATAGTCTCTATAGTGAACCTGATTAGTCTTCATTAATTCTTCATATCTGTACTGCATAGAAAGTACAGAAAAAGGTAATTCAATGTCCTGTGTTACTGAATAAAGAATAGACATTTTTTTCATCCAGTTTTTCACAGTGTAAAACTACTAGAAAAACAACAGGCTGAGAGTGATGGCTCATGCCTGTAATCCCAGCACTTCGAAGTCAGAGGTGAAAGGATTGCCTGAGTATAGGAGTTCGAGACCAGCCTGGGCAAGTTGATGAGACCTTGTCTCTACAATAAATCAAAAACTTAGCTGAGTTTGATGGTGCATGCCTATGGTTCCAGCTACTTGGAAGGCTGAGGCAGAAGGATCATCTGAGCCCAGCAGGTCGAGGCTGTAGTAACCATGGGCATGCTGCTGCATTCCAGCCTGAGTGACAGAGCGAGACTCCAACTTAAAAAAAAAAAAAGGCTGAAAAACTGATGCCGTTAATTGCCATCTTTTGTCTTATTTCGTGCCTTGGATAAACCTGAAATTCTGTAAGTCACAAGAGAATTGCAAACACTATTGTCCCAGAATATTTCCAATACTTAAAAACTCTTTCTAGTGATATGAGTGGTGACATTAACAGATGTGATGTTTTGATGTTGCGTAATAAAATGTGATCATATTTGGAAAACCAAGCACAACTCAATGAACCAATACTTCCCAAATGACTAATGCATAATGTTACAAATTTATGCATAGGTAAAAGACGCATTCAAAGTGCATGACAGACCAATAGATTTTAGTGTAACAAAATATGAAAAATTTGTGGATATGATTTCGAGTTCTACAATGTAACAAATCTTTAATTACGCCCACTCGTTAAGTTTTATGTAGATCAAAAAAAGATCCAAAATTATCTGAAAAAGCTATGAAAACACTCCTCTTTTTCAATTATATACCTGCATGAAGCCAGATTTTCATCATCTACTTCAACCAAAACACCATATTGCAACAGATGGAATGCTGAAGCAAAAATGAGAATCTGTCTTCTAATAAGCCAGACATTGAAGAAAGCTGCAAAAATGGAACACAATGTTACACATTTCACTAATTACTTTTTGTTTTGAAAAATATGGCAATTTCCCACAAAAATATGTTCATAACATTAATGTAGAATGGGTTTATTATGTTATATTTAAATAAATTTATATTGTTAATGTTTTTGCTTTTTATTTCTAAAACAATATACACTGATAGATTTAAAGCACAGAGCCAAAGTTTTTTTGTGGGGGTGGAGTTCCTCATCAATTCTTAAGTCTATAAAGAGGTCAGAAGACTAAAAAGTGAGAACTGCTAACTTTTTACAACCAGAGGGAGTTGGAACTATTGTTTTCCCCTTTCTGCAGATGAAGAACCTAAAATTCAGTGATGTCAAGCAATTTGCCCAAGATTACACAGATGACAAGTAGCAAAGTCAAGATTTGACCTGGGGTCCCTGTCCCCTGGGCCCAGATTCTCAAGTATTGCATCATCTTGCTGGGATCTGGTCAGACAATCTAGCTGTAGCATTATCACCACCAATTTTTTCCCACTCTCAATGGCACAATTACTGAAAAAGGCAGCATAACCATTCCCAGGACAGGGTTTCAATGAGTGGAAGCAGGTTAGTGATCGTGGGGGTTGCTACTATGGTGGATAGGGGTAGGGACCAGAGAAGGAGTCACTTCTCACATATTGTCCATGATTTTCTAAGCATATATCCAGATTCTCTCAACTCTTAGACCAGAGCTTGACTAAAACGGTGACCTGTTCCACTAGCAGGTGCTGAGTAGATCAAGCTCTTTTTCCCACCCTCTGGTTCTGCCCTGTCTAATACAGTAGACACTGGACCCATGTCGCTATTTAAATTTAAATTCAAATTAATTAACATAAAATGCAATGAAAATTTCAGTTACTCAGGTGCTCAAGAAACATGCACTGTCTGTGTTTCTCATAGATACTCGGGTCCTTGGAAACCTATGCAGCTTAGTGAGGGTTGTGCAGACTTTGCAGTGAATTGAACCTAAAGAACATTCCCCAGACAGCTGTTTATCGGGGTGGTGATGAATCATGGTGGTGGTGGTGGTGAGGGTGATGCAAGGCACTTAGAACCAGGTCCTGCCCTTGTATTGGCAAGTGTTGTGTTTCTCACAGTGCAGTCTTTAGACCCTGTACATCAAATTCCCAGATGTGCTTCAGTCACTGGGAGACTTTTCCCTGGGAGTAAAAGTCACAGAATCTCCCTTTTTGACAAGCTCCTTGAGAAATTCTTAAGTACTCCAAGGTCTAGAAGAACTTTGATAGATGAAAACTGTGGTCGCATATTAAATATCTCACACACAAGGAGAAAGAACCCCCAGCTCTTCAGGAGGCTTCTCCTTAACTCTGAATGTTCCTACATATTCTCGTCCCCATCCTCTACATTAAGCTCTGGTTCTTAGGAATCTGACTCCAGAAAGCACAAACTCCAGGTGGGAAGATCTCCAGCCACTACAACACAAAAGGATTCCTCTGAGAAAGGCACAGAAAAACCTCACAGGCTTCCTGGGGGGAAAGACCAAGCTCCTAATGGTCCCACTATCCCCTATGGCTACACTAACACATGCCAGTCTCAGCTCCAGGCCTCATTCTGGGCAGACAGACTTGACTTTCTCCCATCAGCATTGTTATTTATCATTTCCCAGAATCAAAAACCCTTAAGTCTTTACATGTCCAAGATATAGAGGCACCTCGATGGGACCTCATCCCTCATCGGGGCTAGTGTTCAATAGATGAAGCCAAGATTTTAAAGCCTTTTGGGGTGAGTCTCTAAGAATCCTCTTCTTTTATTTACCTTTCTGTTAAGTTTCCTTAGAAATTCTTAGGGGCGTAACTCCAAGTAGGCATGACTACAACCGACTGTATGTTCCCTCTCCCTTAGGAGATCAGGAGAGATTGGAATGTGGTTCTGGGTGGATGGGGACTCTCATTAATCAACATGGGTGGGGCTGGTGAAAAAAAAGTTTTAGCAGATGGCAAACTTGAAAGACACACAGAATTTTCTGAGATTCTCTTCATGCAATTAGGTATTATTGTTTCACAAGATTCTTGCTGTAACTTGACTTCCCTTGGCTCGGAGTTCAGGGTTACAGAGGCACTCACTGGGCCCTAGCCAAGGAAGTTAGATTAGCAGAAGTACCAGCAGTACTGAGTGAGAACACGGTGTCACTTAGAACATGGACTTGGAAAAGAAATCCCATACTGCAGTGTTTCAAACTATAGCAGACCACACCAAGGAAGCTTCAGATGGGAGAAGAAGCTGACTCTTTGGGACCATAGACTGTAATGCAGGATGAACATTCCAGAACTCATGGCAAAGATTACACAGGCAGAACTGCTACTAGGGACTACAGCCAAGTTCAACCACTCTGATACCACCAGGAAAGTCATGAAATCCTTCCTTCCTAGGAGGACATAGCCAATTAGGCATTTTTGAAGTACTTAGTATACGAGGAACTTGCTTAGATCTTCAGACCAGGGAGATGGAAACAAATCCAACAATAGTGCCTGCCATGAAAGATGTTTATGTTTAATTAGAGGTCAAAAGTGTAACTATGCAGAAAAAAAAATAAGTCAATGTGAAATTATCTATTAATGTGGTAAAAATGCATTAGTGTGGTTTAAGGGAAGTGACTTATAAAGGCAAAAAAAATTTTAATGGTAATTATACTTTTGTGTATGTGTGTGTCATAGTCTTACTCTGTACCCCAGGCTAGAGTGCAGTGACACACTTGCAGTTCACCACAGCCTCGGCCTCCTGGGTTCAGGCGATCCTTTCCCTTCAGCCCATTGAGTGACTGGGACCACAGACGCATGCCACCACCCCCAGCTAATTTTTTGATTTTTTTGTAGAGATGAGATCTCACTTTGCTGCCCAGGCTGGTCTCGAACTCCTGGGCTCAAGCAATCTTCCCGCGGACCTCCCAAAGGGCTGGGATTACTGGCATAAGACACTGCACCTGGCCTGTGCTTATACTTTAGAAGAGGATGGTTAAGATGAATAATCTGGCAGACAACAGACACTCTCACTGCTGTCCTGCCCATTGTGCCATTCATAATGTATCTTCTCTTTCATAAATCTATGGTTTTAATTTAAAAAAAAAAGATGAACAACCTAAAATTTAATTCTTGGGTAACTTGTAGGCAGGGAGCTGGCAAAGACGAGTGTGTGTGTGTGTGTGTGTGTGTGTGTGTGTGTGTGTGTGTGTGTTTACAACCTATGCACCCCAGAGCATGGTAGCCAATCCACATCCATCTCGCCCTTTCTCCTCGGGGTTTATCTCCTTCCCATGAATTTTTTTTCCTCTCCTGCTCTTTTTTCCCTCCACCTCTCTTCTTTCCTTTCCTGTGCCTGCCCGTGGGCCTGCAGTTTCACTGAAGGAAGAGATTAGAAAACATGTATTTTCTCTCACTGACTCCAAGTTCTTTCATAGCCCTGTACCCCCCGCCCCTCCTCACACACACACACACACACACACACACACATACTCCTTCCACCCCTGTACCTAGCCAGACCTCAGCTGCATATCTTGCTCCAAGTGTTTGGGATTATTTCCCAATGTGTGGTAAAGAAGAATTCTAGTGCCAGCAATTCTATGCCGTCTCTGGATCCGAATAAGTTTGGCAGCCAAAGAAATGCAGGCCAATACAACCAAAGCTTCCAGGGAGCCAGCCGCTCTTGGATCACTCTGTGGCTCAGACTCACACTTCACCCTCTATTCTTAGTTTTCTTCTTCGTTACAACAGCAAACAAATAATACACGAATTCCAAGCACAGGCCTGGTGAAGGCTGTCGAGGCCCTGTCACTCTTTCTTCTCTGAACCTATGGCTTCTCCCCAGAACCTCCCTGGCTGGGATGGATGTGCCTGTTCTCCTGTGAATAAGAGCCCAAAGTGATCCAGTGTTAATCGTGTTAGGATTAAAGGATCTATGTGTCCCTTAGTGTATGACAGTTAGGCATTAGCACAGAGCCTTGCCTGGAGTCCCCTGTTCAATACAGCACTTGTCTATCAGTTGTTTGCTGCAGGCTCCAATAATGAGCCATGGGAAAAAGAAGCCCACCTCTCCTCCAGCTTGCCAACTGCCTGGAGCATCTAAGAAGCTGCGAAATGTCAGTGGTTATTATGTCACTTTTGTTATGGTCTGGGTGGGTGAGTCCACTTAACGCATTTGCTACTGTTAATGACATCAAGGATCAATCCCCAGAAGGCCAGTAGGTTTTTTACAGAGGAAAATGTGCTGTATGCCCAGCCCTGACTTCCTCATCCTGAGTCACAGACTGCGGAGTGTGGTCTTGCTCTGACCTTGGCAGACCATAGGGTGGCTGCAGTCATGTTCATCCCGAGAGACAAGGAGGTGGGAGACTTCAAAAGAAACATTTCACCAAGAGCTTGCCACTTGATGAACCACACATGCTCCTCTGTGTATACTAAGTACTTCATAAATGCCCAATTGGCTACTTCCTCCTAGGAAGGAAGGATTTCATGACTTTCCTGGTGGTGTCAGAGTGACTAGAGGAAACAAGCATGAAAGAAAGCACATTAGCATCATAACTGCTTCTTCCTCTTCTCTCTCCAAACCCTAGCTGGGTTTTCACCCATAGATGAGACTCACATCAATGCTACCCCAATCCCTCAGGCAAATGTTCCTTATTAATTCTCCTGTATACATCTGCTTGCTTTAAGGAGACCAGGAACAAAGAGCGGCTCCCACACACAACGCACACAGGTGGTGGGATGTTGAGCAGGTTACTTAGTCTCTCTAAGTCCCAGGTTTCTCGTTCATAAAGTTCCAGAATAAAATACCCACATCACACCCCTACCCCATGATAATGTTAGATAAAGCAGGCAAAAGTGCCCATGTCATTTGTAATTAACATGAAACTGACTTTCTTGTTTCTCAACTGGATTCCTGTTCCAGAAAAGAAAGAATCTCTTTCCAAATGCTTCCTACTTGGTGGTCAAATCTATCCTTGCCAATCACAGGAATCAAGTCAGCTTGAAGGAGAGATAAGTGGTGTTTCTAGCCGAGATGTGTGCATGATATTGTTGCAGGAGTTTCAAACTCCACTGTCAGCTTAAACCAGCAACCTTGGGTTCTTGTCCCAAGAGCAAGATGATCAAGGAACACGGACACCAAAAGGATGAGTGAAAGAAGTAGTTTATTAAGCAA
>CAUYQG010162174.1:0-15350 GCA_963574415.1 Tarsius wallacei
GCCATTTAAATCTCCTGGCAGCCGGGCTTGGTGGCTCAGCCTGTAATCCCGCGCCTTGGGAGGCTGAGGTGAGTGGATTGCCTGAGCCCGCGGGTTCAAGACCCGCCTGGGCAACTTGGCGAGACCTCATCTCTACAACAATTCAAAAAATTAGCCAGGCGTGGTAGCGCGCGCCTGTGGTTCCAGCTACTTGGAAGGCTGAGGCAGAAGGATCGCCGGAGCCCAGCAGGTCGAGGCTGCGGTGGCCGGGAGCGGCCACTGCACTCCAGTCTGGGCGACAGTGAGACTCCAACCCAAAATAAAATAAAATAAAATAAAATAAAAAATAAATCTCCTGGCAGTTACTTCAGCCAGAGAAGGAGGGCTTGCAACAATTGTGGCAGGAGGTAGAACAACAATAGTCACCTACCCCTTTGTTTGCACCTCTGTGATCAGAAGCAACAGTGATCAGATCACAAATCTCTGATAGTTAGATGACAAGGTCTTTTTTGCCCAACCTGGCTTCTGCAAACTTTGCACAGCTACTCTAGAAAAACACGTTTATGGCTGGGCGCCGTGGCTCAAGCCTGTAATCCCAGCATTTTGGGAGGCCGAGGTGAGAGGATTGCCTGAGACCAGGGGTTCGAGACCAGCCTGGATAACTTGGCTGGTCTCTATAATAAAGCAAAAAATTAGCCGGGTGTGGTGGCTCACCCCTGTAGCTCCAGCCACTTGGAAGGATCACCCGAGCCCAGGAGGTCAAGGCTGCAGTGGCCGTGAGCGTGCCACTGCACTCCAGCCTGGACAACAGAGTGAGACTCCAACTCAAAAAGAAAAGAAAAAGAAAAACACGTCCAATACTTCAGGCATGACTACCTATCATGGGGCTTAAGGTGGGTGATAGGTAGCTGCTACTGTGCTAAGAGTTGAAATTGATCAAAATTAAGTACTCTTTCCTATCTAAACCTTCATCTGGAAGTTTTAGGCCTTCAATAGAGTCTAGAGTTTCAAAATAGTTACGTCACATAAATTCCGCCAGTGCTATTGTTGTCTAGGTGGGAAGATAGATCCCTGGAGCTTCCTACTTTGTCATTTACTCAGAATTATCTCTTTTCATACGTTTTGTGTCACAAAAGATGTGGATTTCATAGGAGAAGATATTTGTAAACTATAAATCTGACAAGGACTAATATCCAGAATCTACAAAGAACTCAAACAAATCAGCAAAAAAAAGAACAAACAAAAAAAAACCCCATTAAAAAGTAGGCAAATGACATGAACAGATGTCTCTTAAAAGAGGACACACAAATGGCCAACAAACATATGAAAAAATGCTCAACTTCCCTCACTAATCATCAGGGAAATATCCATCAAAACCACAATGAGATACTACCTTACACCAGTCAGAATGACCATTATTAAGAAATCAAAAAACAACAGATACTGGCACAGACGCAGAGAAAAGGAAACACTTATACACTTTTGGTGCACTTGCAAATTAGTATAACCTTTATGGAAATCAGTATGGAGATTTCTCAAAGAACTGAAAGTAGATCTACCAATTGATCCAGCAATTCCACTACTAGGTGTCTACCCAAAAGAACAGAGGTCATTCTATAAAAAAGACATGTTCATTGCAGCACAATTCACAATTGCAAAGATGTGGAATCAACCTAAATGCCCATCAACCAATCAATGGATAATGAAAACATGGTACATAGAAGGAGTGACCTCCCCCCAAAAAACCTCAAAATCTGTTTATAAAAACTTGTGTATGTATTCTTACTTGTTTAAACTGCAGTCACCTTCAAGTAACATTTTGATGCAATACACCTATTGAGATGCCTTTTCTACTGCTCAAAACAACTTTTAAACTCATCAATTTTGATGTCTTTTAGTGCTTCTGCCATTTTTTGTCTCACTTCTTCCACATCAACAAAATATTTCCCTGTTAGAACTTTTTTCAACAAGGGAAATTTAAAAAATCATTTGTCCAGGTTCGGTGGCTCAGCCTGTAATCCCAGCAGTTTGAGAGGCCGAGGTGAGTGGATTGCCTGAGCCCGCAGGTTGGAGAACAGCCCAGGCAATTTGGCGAGATCTTGTCTCTACAATAAATAAAAAATTAGCCAGATATGGTAGCGCACGCCTGTAGTTTCGGCTTCTTGGAAGACTGAGGCGGAGAGATCGCCAGAGCCCAGCAGGTCGAGGCTGCGGTGTCTGGGATCGTGTCACTGCACTCCAGTCTGGGTGACAGAGTACGACTCCAACTCAAAAAAAAAAAAAATCATTTGGAGTGAGATCAGGTAAACAGGGAGGGTGGGGCAGGGGGTCATGCCATTTTTGGTCAGAAACTGCTGAACACTAAGTGTGATGTGGACAGGTGCCTTGTCATGGTTGAAGAACTTGTCACCTGTTTGCCACAACTTGGGATGTTTCTTCCACAAATCATTATGCAACCTTCTCAGAACTTCCAGATAAAAACTGGTTGACCGTTTAATCCAAAAAAAATTCCAAGTGTAGTGCAAAGAGCCCACTCTCCAAAAAGACAATTCTGGTTTTGGGGGGTCCCCCTCATATACACTATGAAATACTATTCAGCTGTCAAGAAGAATTCGTGGTTTTTGCAGCAACTTGTATGGAATTAGAGAAAGTCATCCTAAGTGAACTCACTCAGGAATGAAAAACCAAACACCACATGTTCTCATTTATAAGTGGACACTAAACTAAAGATCTGCAAAGACATAGAGAATGGTATAATGGGCACTGGAGACTCAGAAGTGGGAGGGGGAAAGGGTGGAAGGCTGAAAAATCACCTGTTGGGTACAATGTGCACAGGTGGGGGTGGTGGGAACGCTTAAAGCCAGACCAAAGCTATTTGTTCCCCCTGAAGCTATTAAAATACAGAAAAAGAAAAAAGATGTGCATTTCAGTTGAATTTGAAAATATAGATCAGTGGGTTATGTTAGCCAGACTTCCAAAGGGCCCCCACCTCCACATATTCACACTCTTGAATAGTCTCTTATCACATTATACCTGAGTTGGTCTTGTTGTGGACAAGAGAATATGAAAAAGTGACGTGTTACTGCTGAGACTATGTTATAAAAGACGTTGCAGCTTCTGGCTTGGTCTCTGTCTTACAATCTGTCTTTCATGGATCACTGGCTCTGGAGGAAACTGTGCCACAAGCAGCATTATGGGGAAATTTCTGTGGTGAGACACTGAACTGCCAACAGCCATATGAGTAGGCTTTTAAGCTCTAGCCCCACTCAAGTTTTTAGAGACCACAGCCCCAGCTGCCACCTCATCTACAATTTCATTGGATATCCTGAATCAGAATCAACCAGCTTAGCTACTCAGAAACTCTGTAAGATAACACAGGCTTAGAGTTTTAACTTTCTGCATTTTGGGATGATATATTATATATCAATAGGCAAATTATACTTTGGGAGAAATAAACCCATAATTTTACAGCCCAGAAATTGCTCTTAACATATGTAATATTTTCTCTCTTTTCGGCTTTACAAACTGTTAAAAACATATGAATATAGAAGCTGCTGTGGAAAATAGTATGGCAGCTCCTCAGAAATTAAACAGAATCAACTCCACTTCCAGGTCTATACCCTAAAGAGGTAAAAGCAGGAACGCAAATAGTGTACACCCCATGTTCATAGCAGCATTATTCACAACAGCCAAAGGTGAAAGCAACCCAAGTTTCCATCTGTGGATGAATGACACACAAAATGTGGACTCTACAAACAACAAAATATTATTCAGCCTCAAAAAGAAGTGCAATGCTAATACATGCTACAGGTTGAGCATGTCAAATCTGATCATTTAAAATTCCTTTTTGAGCATCGACATGACACTCAAAGGAAATGCTCATGTCTTTCGAATTTTGGATTTTCATGTTTTGAATGCTCAAAATCAGGTAATTATATAATGCAAATATTCCAAAATCTGAAAAAAAATCTAAAATCTAAAAACACTGATCCCAGGCATTAGGAATAAGGAATACTCAACCTGTACAACATGGATGAACCATCAATTCATTATGCTAAATGAAATCCAGACACCAAAGAACAAATATTGTACGAGGTATCTAAAATTGTCAAATTCACAGAGACAGAAAATAGAATTAGTAGTTATTAGAGGATGAGAAAAGGGGTTATAGGGGAGTTAGGTTTAATGAGTCCAGAATTTCAGTTTGGGATGATTAAAAAGTTTTGGAGACGGATAATGGTGATAGTTGCACAATAATATGAATGTACTTAATGTCATTGGGTTGTACACTTAAAAATGCTTAAAATAGCCAGGTGCGGTGGCTCACACCTGTAATCCCAGCATTTTGGGAGGTGGAGGAGAGAGGATTGCCTGAGCCCAGTCTAGGCAACTTGGAAAGACCTTGTCTCTACAATAAATTTTTTAAAAAATAGCTAGGTGTGGTGGTACACGCCTGTGGTTTCAGCTTCTTGGAAGGCTGAGGGGAAAGGAGCAACTGAGCCCAGCAGGTTGAGGCTGCAGTGGCTGTGAGTGTGCCACTGCGTTCCAGCCTGGGTAACAGAGTGAAACTCTGACTCAAAAAAAAACATTGCTTAAAATGGTAAGTTTTATGTTATATACATATCCTACCACAATAAAATATATTAATATAGAATATCATTTTGTAACCTATCTTTTTACTCAATATTATGAACCTCCATGTGAAGTAGAATGTACATTCTTTTTTTTTTTTTTTTTGAGTTGGAGTCTCACTGCGTCGCCCAGGTTGTAGTGCAGTGGCATGCTCACAGCCACCGCAGCCTTGACCTGCTGGCCTCCAGAGATCCTTCCGCCTCAGCCTTCCAAGTAGCAAGTAGCGGTAACTACAGGTGCGCGCTACCACGCCCCGCTAATTGTTTACTTATCATAGAGACGACATCTCGCTAAGTTGCCCTGGCTGGTCTGGAACCTGAGGGCTCAGGCAATCCACTCACCTCAATCTCCCAAAATCCTGGGATTACAGGCTGAGCCACTGAGTCCCAGCATTGTTTTTAATGTCTGGATAGTATTGCATTTGATGGACATCTTTTGATTAGAGTCCAAGGAAGTCATAAAACTTGGAGTTACAGACCCATTGATCCAACTTGATCTCAACAGGGCTGGCGCTCTCTGTCTGCCTCTGTCTCTCTTTTTGTCTCTTTCTTTCTCCCTTGGTCTCTCTCAGGTTTTTCACTCTGGAATTTACGAGATTTTTTTTTTTCTTTACAAAGATCAGGCTTTCAAAAAAAAAGTGAGTGCTTAAGCATCAAAGACTTAACAAATAATAATAATAAAATAATAATATTAAAAAGTGAGTAGTGCGGGGATCAGGAGGACTCTTTTCAAGTCCTCTTTCTCCAAGGTTTTTTTTCTTTCTTTTTTAACTATTTACTTTATTTTTTTTCTATTTGTATGTTTTTATTTTAAAGATGTGTGGTACAATTCAGGATTAGGTATACAAGTGGTCATCGTACAGGGTTTTTTCCTTTCTTACTTTGCTTCCCGCATCCCTCGTCTATCCAATGTTCTGGTACAGAAGAACATAAACAATGAAAAGGCATTACATAAATCTATTTGTTATTTAGCTGTTTCTCAAGTCCTCTTTCTGTTGCAAGTCTGCAGCTTTACTTTATTATCCATATTAGTGAATTTCCTTTATTGATTTTTTTTTCCCCTTCTCTGACTGATTGAGAAGCTTTCATTCTTTCTCCCCAATTAGCTTGGGATTTTTCTTGCTAATAAAGTGACACTAAGTTCTATTCTCAGAATCTTGCACCATTTGCAGGCTATGAGCACTTTCTTTCTGCTGATGTACAATTCATGAGTTCGAAGTTAAAAAATGCTAATGGAGCCTTGAGACGCCTGCTCGTGGTTCTAAGAGTTACCCTGGAGGACAGATGCATCCTGGCTGACTCCCTGTGAACACTGATGGGACCAAAGCTTGAAGGCTGTTCCTGTGAGTGAAGAAAAAGTATCAAAGAGACTTTTCTGAAATGTCCTTTTCTGGTTTGTTGGTGTGCTACATAGGTAAGGTTGAGCAAAGGTTTTGGGACTGAGCCTCATGGGAAGGATGTGTCTTGGCTGCATCACCATAGGGCAGGGCACTATTTCTTTCCATCATAGCTTATCTTTCAGGTTTGGGAAACTGATTTTATCAGAGGTGTATTACATGGTTTGTTCACTTACTTGAAAGAATCTGGTCTGTAAAAAAGGTCAACCTTAGAATTTCCACTAAACAGCATCTGTCAGATAGGACATGCCAACATATTTCTTTCTCAATAAAGAATGAGTTGGGATTTCTTTTTCCTCTTAGGATTTTGGGTTGTGAAGTCAGACATGCAAAGGTACAATTGCTTATAAACTTGGAGAAGCTACTTGAACCTCAATTATCTCCCCTGTAAAAGAGTGGGGGAGACTCATTGCATTATATGATGGTGAGGAATATATGTAATACAGCACACAAAATATGTAGCACAGTTATTAGTACTGTTCATAGTAAGCTCTTCATCCTTTTCTTCTTCCTATATAACATTATGGAGTTCATAATCAAGTTATGAATACCGAGGGCAGCTACCCATACAGGTATGTACTTGACAAGTCTGCCAGGGTACTCAAGTTCAGATAGGCCTGGCATGCTGTTTTCTGGAGGGTTGGCATACTATCCAGCAAATGTGTGGGCCATATAGGTCACACCTACCCTCCGATAACTCATTGCCAACACTCCAACCATGGTGGATATGTTGAGACAAACATGCCAGCAACAATCTTGGAAGTTTCTTAAAGGTGTTAACCTTAAGTAATGAGATTCAAAAAATATGATTAAGTGTAGAGTTTATTTGAGCTTGAAGCTTGAGGATGACCACCCAGAAACACTGACTCTAAACACATGGGGTCAGCGTTCTAAAGCAGAGAAATTTTAGCAGGATTTCAACATCTGCCATACATTACCAGAGCATATGTCTCAGCGATTTGATTGGCTCCAAGGAAGATTACTTTGTTACTGTGTGAGAAGTGGTAGTGGTCTAAAAGGATCTTATCTCTGGCACTGTTTGGCCTTAATTATTTATTTTATAGGTATTCATTTATTTGCCCTATTTACAGCAGAAAAGTATGATCTTAGTTATTTACAGAGAAAAGAAAAAGTTGCAGCTGCATGCTGTGTGACTTAGGCTGCATTAGCCACACTCCTCTCAAGGCTCAGGATAATGTAAAGTTTCAACAGCTTTAAGTGTGAATTATTCTAAGTTTGAATTATTTAAGTTCAGAAAGATAAGAACCATGTTTTCTTTGCTCTTTCCTCAACGTAGGATCCTTCATGGCATTGAATTCTTTCTGAAGCATCTATTATGTATAAAGCCCCAAAAGGTAACAGATGATGAGCTTCCTTATCTCAGACCTGGATGGAGGTGTTAGGCCAGGGAAGAGAGCCTGCTCTGGATATAACTTCATGTTTCAGGATGCTTAACCCTGCTTCAGTGCAGCCTGTTGTCACCACCAATTGGAGTATTTTCGGTCTTATTATCCACTGTGCCAGGGCCCCTGCCATCCTTTGCTGGGAGAAGGATGAAAAAGCATAACATTTGCTATTTTTTAGTCTTATGCTTTGCCTCCCTTGATGTCAAAGGATGGGTGGGAATAGGTCTGAACTCCTGAGGTGAGTGTTACAATTGGGTTGAATCTACTTAGTACCTCATGCTATCTTTTTTCTGACTTTCTGCCAAGCCTTCTTGCCCAGGTGTATATAACTACTTGGGTGGTGGCCACCTCTAGTGATATTAAGTTACAGGACAGTAGAAATGTGTGAATCCTGTTGCTTCAAGAAATCCGGTTGTTCTTTAAGTTCTAAAATAAAATCTGGCAAATGTTTGTTAGAGACTAGGCACTTAACTTCAGAAACAGGAGAATCTGAAACGAAAAACTTTTAAAGAAGCCTAAGACGGCTGCAGGTTGGACATAGATAGTAGAAACCAGGCCTGTGATTTTTTTTTTTGAGTTGGATTCTCACTCTGTTGCCCAGACTGAAAAGCAGTGGCCGCTCCTGGCCACTGCAGCCTCGACCCGCTGGGCTCCGGCGATCCATCCGCCCCAGCCTTCTGAGTAGCCGGAATTACAGGCACGCGCGACCACGTCCGGCTGATTTTTTGATTTATTGTAGAGATGAGGTCTCACCAAGTTGCCCAGGTGGTTCTCGAACCCGCAGGTTCAGGCAATCCACTCACCTCAGCCTCCCAAAGCACGGGATTACAGGCTGAGCCACCGAGCCCGGCAGGCCTGTGATTTAAAGCTGAACCATCCTTGCATGTCTGTCAAATATTTCACTGACATGTACTGATTATAACCTTGCCATCAGATGTAGCACAAAGGCAGGAAAAATGCAATCACCACTCTAGACCCCAAGATGCCTACATACTCATTAACCTTTTATCCTGAATATTTGCTTTATTTTCTATACAACGTCGCTGAGCACCAATCAGAATTGTAAAAACGTCACCTTTGCTTCACGAACCCTTTCTTGTGTTTTTCTATGTAACAGAATATATAAATACTGTGCCTCATGTAGCCCACTCCAAGACTCATTCTCAGTTTATGCTGAGTCTGTGTTTCCCAGGCTATTAGTCCTCAAACTTGACTCAGACCGAAATTAACTTTATGTTATATAGTGCCTGTTATTTAACTTTTCGGTCAACCTTTCAAAGGAAGGAAATGAAATGTTATTTATATACCTGTAACTGGGACGGGCAAAAACGTAGGATTTGAGATAAGCGACAGTCTGGAGAATTTTGAGAGAGAGACAATCAAGGAAATTGCAACCCTTGGGGCTAAAACAGAAGCATCAATTAGAGAAGAAAGTTGAAATGGAGAGAATGTTTATTATCTAATTCAAGGCTGATGGACTTCCTAAGTGTTTTAGACTAGAATGAGCTCACACTTGGAGAGTATTCTGAGCTCCTTAGATAACATTTAAGATATATTAGGCATAATCAAATATGTAGTCATTTAAGAATATTTCACTCTTTTTTTCCCTTTCAAAATTCTCTGTTAGACTTTTAAAATACAAGAGATGGCATAGGGAGTGTCTGCAAAAGAAGACCAGTGATTTTTTTCTCTCTGTAATGAACTAAAAAAATTGCTGTGTCTAAAATAAAGTCGTCTGCAAGCTTAAGACTTTGACCAGTTCAGATTCTGGCTATATTAGAATATTCGTATATGATATCAAGTATGAATATGTGTGCAGGCCTCCTTTTCCCTTGCTACTATGAGTATTTTACCCTTTATTTCAAAATCAGAAACAGGAAATCCAATCCTGAGGGTTCCGTTTCTGGCATATGCATGCCCCAGGCAGATTGAGAGTGTAAAATAGACTCTTCACGATTTTCAGTCCAGTAGAGGAAACTTCAGCTGTTGCCAAGGCAACTGCAGAATTCTGGCTCCGAGGCTGGCCACCCAAGGAGTATCTTAGAGTCCTCTGCTGTCACTCACTGTCAGACCAAGTGCAAAGGCCTTGGTAGTGAATTCACAGTCTATTTGCTTTCCAGGAAAAATGAGACCACCTCTGCATTACCAAAAAAAGCAGATGGGGACTCTCAGAACAAAGTATACATGTGATACCTTGAATGTTTTTGTCCTCTCCAAAGTTCACGTAGTAGAATCTTAATCCCCAATGCGGCAGTGTTGGGAGGTGGGGCCTTTTAGTAGGTGTTAGGTCCTCTTGAATGGATTAAAGCTGCTAAAAAAAGGACTTTCAGGGGTGAATTCTCCCTGTTCTGCAATTTGTCCATGTGAGAACACATGCTCCTTCTCTCCAGAGAACGCAGCAACAAGGCGCCATATTGGAAACAGACACCAAACCTGCCAGCACCTTGACTGTGAACTTTCCAGTCTTCAGAACTGTAAGAAATAAATTTCTGTTATATAAATTACTCAGTCTGTGGTATTCTGTTATACAGCACAAAACTGACTAAAAATACCCTTTAAAAAAATAAATGATACTATAGTTGATACGTGTCATTATATATTTGTCAAAATTCATAAGAATGCACAACACTAAGTGTGAACACTGAAGTATGGACTTTGGGTGATAATGATGTGCCGAGGTAGATTCATCAACTTTATCAAATGGATCACTATGATGTGGGATGTTGATAGTGGGGAGGTTATTTGGGGGGAGGGAAAAGGGGTATATGGGAACTCTCTGTACCTTCTGCTCAAGTGTGCTGTGAACTTCAAACTGCTCTAAAAAATAAAGTATATTTTTAAAAATGGAAATCCTTGAGGATGGAAGGGAAGGGGATAAGTCCAAAGGGCTCAAAGCAAGGCTGCATGGGAAAGTTGCATTAGTCCACAGCACAATAAACAAAGAAACAGTGGGTAAAAAAGATCCAGAGAACACTGATGCTGATAAGAACACCATGCTGCTGTCTGGGTGAGAAAATAATTTGGTTTGCTCAGGCTGGGAAACAAGTAACACTGGAACAGACTGTGTTTCTTGTTTATATTTGTGGATGAAATGTGGAAACATGCTGAGATTTGTAAAGGTTACAAAGGAGAGAAAACGGCCTTAAGAAAGGTGATGTTTTATATAATGATCTAATTAATGCAGATATCTATCCATCTTGGCCCCCTGCCTTGAGCCAGGAAACCTTACTCCCCCGTGTATATTCTGGGCCCAGACACTAGGGAATATTGTGTAACCACTTGAGGAGTGCCTGCAGCTACTACTGTCTTGTTTTGTGCTCTCTCCTTCTCTTTCCTAGTCTCCGGTAACCATTTTTGTTGCAACTACTACTGTTTCTCTTGCAAAACAAGAGGTGTTTGCAGTGCCAGAGAGTAGATGATATAAGTGTCAAAATGGGGAGAAGGGGTCTCCCCAACAAGGCAACCTTGGGAAACCTCACATACATCCATGCCTTGCCATCAGACGGAGTTGTTTTTACCACTCAGATAGACCAGTCCATTCCGGTGTCTCTGATCTTGACCTTGACAAGTCAAGCATGACCTTTTTATGAAGTTTGCACACGTTTAAAACAGAGCAGAGCAATTAAAATGCTATGTTCTGCAGTTAGACTGCCAAGGTTGGAAGTTCAATTCTACCACTTACTAACTATATGACCTTAAGCAAATTACTTAACTTCTTGATCCCTTGAGTTCTTTATCTGTAAGAAAGAATAATGATAGCACTTACCTCATTGTGAGTTGTTGTGAGAATTAAATGATGTAATCTATGCAAAATGCTTAGAACAGTGCATAGCACTCTGCAATCACTGAAATTAGCTTATTGTTGTATTATTGGCTTTGTGGTTTCCTCTTGTTTAAACTTAACCATGGCTATTTCACAGCTTGATATAATGCATTTGGGAATGTGAAACTTTGAGCCACATGACAGGGAACAATGTATTCTGGTACAGTGATATGAAGTTTCAATTTCATAACACAACTGAAAAAACAAAGTTCAAAATGTTGGTATTTTTCTAGATGGTTGCAGTGACAAAAATGCAACCAACACAACAGATCTGAATTCCTTTAGCACCAGCGCCTGCTTTATGAAGTATGTCCCATGGCATGTTTACTCTAAGAGGTTAAGAAGTTTTAGGTGATAAAATCTGTCAATAATTTAAACAAAGGCAATGGTAGTGATAAATCCTATTAAACTGAAAATAAAAAATCTGCTTCAACTTGGTTCTTGTACTGTGTCTTGTTTTGGGTCCGTAAAGAGGAGATTATCCTCTACCAATTTCCTTTATGCTTTCCTTGAGCCAAGATTGTACCTGGACATGTTTGTGAATTGGCTCCGAGCCTGATGGATCAATGACTGGGAGATTGTAGCTCTTCCTCCCCTTTCTTCAATGTACTTTCCTTGTCAATCAAGGGGGTGGGGAGGGGTGGGGGGAATGGCCTGAATCATCAGTTTGGGAGTGGAGGTAGAGTGGGGTGAATTTGAGTCACATCTCTACTTACCTAAGAAGCCGTTACTTTCATTGTGGTATTACATGCTTTATAGATGTACATGCTAATATCAAGTTATTCTTGATTTAAATATATATATTTTTATGCTAATCATTGTGGAATAATGGTTTGAGATGCTTCTGAAGTTACTAAATGCCTAGGTAGAACTCAAACTCAAGTTATAGCTAAGTACAAGATGGTCTTCTGCCATGCTTTAAAGAAAGACTTTATAAAACACATGCAGAATTGCTTCTACCGCAGCAATTTCCAAGAGAAGTTTCTGTGATGATGGAAATGTCTATGTCTGTGCTGTCTAATATGGTAGCCAGTAGCTATATATGGGTATTGAGCACTTGAAAAGTGGAGAATGTGACTGAGGACCTAAACTTTAATTTTGTTTAATTCTAATCAATTTAAATTTAAATAACCACATGTGGCTAATGGTTACCATATTGGACATTGTAAGTTTAGAACATAATTAAAAGTTGACCAGGTACAGTGGCACATGCCTGTACTCCCAGCTACTTGGGAGGACTGCTTGAACCCAGGAGTTTGAGATCAGGTAGGACAACATAGCAAGGCCTTGTTTCTTAAAAAATAATAGAACATGATTAAAAGTCATTTAACCTCCTTAAGTCTCATTTTCTTGTCTGCGAAAGGTTTGAATTAGGCCAATGGTTCTCTCAACCTTGGCTGCACAATGAAGTCACTCAAAGAGTGTTAAAAAAAGATACTGATACCTGGGTCTCCCTGCCCACTATTATTTAATTGATCTCAGTGTGTAGTCCAGGCATTGAGATTCTTTAAAGTCACCCAGGTAATTGTAAAGTACAGTCAAGGTTGGGAACCATCACTGAACTGGATTATCTTCAAGCTTCTTTTCAGATCTAAATTTACCTGCAAATTATACTAAACTTATAATTCTATAAGGCAAAACTCAAATTGTTATTTAAGCTCTCTGCAATAGAAAATGACTTATGGATATTGGCTTTTTACAAAGCCTCTCTCTCCTAAAACTTATCTGAAACTTAGTTATTTGAAAACATTAAGCCAGGCCAATATGAAGTCCTCTTCTTTGGAGTTTTTCCTGGTTGTTTCAGACCATGGACTTAAGCTATAGACAAGAGAGAGGCTACGTGCATGTACTCGTTTGGGATCTGACTGCAACCTTGTGTCAAGGTTTGGCCATCTGCCCATAAACCTGCATGGGGTGACCTCATTGAGTAATTCAAGCTGCAAGTTTATGGATCTCAGTGGGAGGTCTTTGGGCAAATCATTTGGAGCATCACATAACTGCTGAGTTTGTATCTTCCCTGGGATTACAAAAATAAAGTTTTTGGCCAAGTCATTCTCTCTCAAAGCTACTATAGAAATGGTTCCAGGAAGTGTCAGTGACTTGTTAGAAATGCTAATTCTCGGACATCACATCAGACGTTCTGAATTAGAAACTCTGGAGGCAAGGCCCAGCGTGTTAAATTTGAGAACCTCTGTGCTAACCGGAATACTCTAACAAATGTCTAGGAATAGAACTGCTTGCACCTCCCAGCCCTAACTGAATTGGAGGTGAGGTTGCCAGACAAAGCAGGAGTTCTGGTGCTGGAGGAGGTAGAAAGCACAGAAGTTGTGTTAGACGACGTTCAGTGGGAACCATGTGTGAAGACGCATCTATCTATCCTTCTTGCTTGCTCAGTGGAATAGTGTCAAAGCCAACATTGCCATTTGCAGCTGCTCTTGCATAACTCGTTGAATGACTGACTGACTGACTAAGCACTGACAACCTACTGTGTGCCAGAAACAAAAGAGCAAATGAATGAACTTCAAGAGTCTAATGGGAGAAAAAAGGAAATGATGAGGCAATTATCCTTCTTATAGCTCTTGCGCCAGTGTATTGGATGCCACAGAAGCCAGATGAAGGACTCCTAACCCAAACTCGGGGGTCAGGGAAGGTCTGGAGACCTAAAGTTTGAGTGGGAGCATGTCAGGTGAAGGGAGTGGGGCTCAGGGTACAGCTTCCATTGAGCTTTCTTCTTACTTAATAAGCTCAGTTTGTAGATGATCTATTATTCTCTGTCATTGCACACAGGACATTAAAAAATGCCCAAGACATTTCTGACCTTATCAAGAAGTGAAATATAATGAACATAAGAAAACGAGCCTGATCTATCTGGTCTTTGGGACCCTCTGTTTGCCCAAATAACTTTTCACCTCACTGCTCACATTACAAATTTAGATTTGAAGCTACATAGAAAATCACCCTCACTAAAGTTATAAAATGTGATAAAAATATTACAGGAGAAGAAGTTACAAATCATGTTGCTTGTTTGATCTGGTACTATATTTGAAGAAGTGAGTGGTAACATCTTTATTTATTCAAGGAGTTTTGTTTGTTTGGTTGGTAGGTTTTTTGTCAGAGTCTCACTCTGTCACCCAGTTTGGAGTGCAGTGGCATCCACGGCTCCTCGCAGCTGTGTACTCCTGGGCTCACGTGATCCTCCCACCTTAGCTTCCCAAGTAGCTGGGACTACAGGTGTATGGCACCATGCTGGCTAATTTTTTGATTTTCTGTAGAGACTAAGTTTCATTATATTGCTCAGCCTGGTCTTAACCTCCTGGGCTCAAGCAATCCTCTCACCTCAGCCTCCCAAAGTACTAGGATTATAGGCGTGAGCCAGTGTGCCTGACCTCAAGGAGATTTTTGTTGAGTGACTCTCTTTGACATTCACTGAATGTCTCGTATCTATGAGGAGAACCCAAAAAAACCAGAATTATTTTTTGGATGGTGGACCCCCTTGTAGTACACTTGGAATTTGTTCCTCCAGATCAAATGGTCAACCAAAATTTTTATCTTGAAGTTTTGAGACGGTTGTGTCATGGTTTGCAGAAGAAACATCCCAGGTTGTGACAAACAGGTAACTGGTTCTTCCACCATGATAATACACCTGCCCAAACCGTGCTGAGTGTTCAACAGTTTATGACTAAAAACAGCATGACTCCCCCATGCCCCACCTTCCCTATTCACCTGATCTTGCCCCAAACAATTTTTTTTTTGTTTCCCCAGATTTTAAAAAAAGTCCTCAAAGGGAAATGTTTTGCCGATGTGGAAGAGGCGATACAAAAAATGGCAGAAGTATGAAAAGGCATCAAAATTGTTTTGAGCAGTAGAGAAAGCATTGCATCAAACAGAGCGTACTTTGAAGGTGACCGGAGTTTGAATATGTAAGGATAAATACACGATTTTTAATAAATAAATTTTGGTTTTGTGGGAGGGAGGTCCTCCCTCATACTACATGCCAGATGATAATGGAAGATAAACGAATGCCATGAGGTCTTGAAAGAAGTCAAAAATTTACAAAAATAGTGTTATCAATAAGTAATAAGGCCCCTTGTATATGAGGAGCCTTATACACACT
>CAUYQG010162180.1:0-14624 GCA_963574415.1 Tarsius wallacei
GCGCGCTACCACGCCCGGCTCATTTTTTGATTTATTGTAGAGATGTGGTCTTGCCAAGCTGCCCAGGCGGGTCTCGGCAATCCACTCACCTCAGCCTCCCAAAGGGCTGAGATTACAGGCTGAGCCACTGAACCCGGCTTATTTGGGGGAATTATTAAGGGAAAACATAGAAACTATTTAGATATACATTATCCCTCTTGAGCAGAATTTTGTTTCTATTTGTTGCACTTAGCATAACGTTTCTTCAGTTTATCCATATTGTAGCATGCGTCAGAATTTCATTTCTTTTTAAGGCTGAATAATATCCCATTGTATATATGGATACAGACATAGATACCTCATTTTGATTATATCCAATTATCCATCAATAGGTATTTGGGTTGGTTCCATTTTCTGATTATTGTGAACAATGCTGCAACTGAACATGGATGTACAACTATTTGTTTAAGTTCTTGATATCAATTCTTTTGGGAATATACTCAGAAGTAGAATTGCTCAGCCATATGGTAATTCTCTGTTTACTTTCTCCATGCTGTTTTCCACACTGGTTGCACCATTTTAATTTCCACCAGTAAGGCAGAAGCTTTCAGATTTTCCCACATGCTTTCAACACTTAATATTTTCTGTTTTTGTGGTAATAGCAATCCTAAAGGATGTTACATTTTAGTTCAGTGTGTTTGATTTGCATTTCCCTAATGATTAGTGATATTGAGTATAGTTTCATGTGATTCTTAACCATTTGTATATATTCTTTGGAGAAATGTCTATTTAAGTTCTTAGCCCATTTAAAAAATTGGGTTGTTGTGGTTTTTGTTGTTGTTGTTGTCCATTTTTATTTTTATTTTTTGAATTGGAGTCTCACTTTGTCGCCCAGGCGGGCATGCAGTGGCATGCTGCTCACAGCCACTGCAGCCTCGACCTGCTGGTTCAGGCGATCCTTCCACGTCAGCCTTCCAAGTAGCTGGAACTACAGGCATGTGCCATCATGCCCAGCTAATTTTTTTATGTATTGTAGAGATGAGGTCTTGCCATGTTGCCCAGGCTGGTCTTGAACCTGCAGCCTCAGGCAATCCTCTTGCCTCTGCCTCCCAAAGTGCTGGGATTATAGGCGTGAGCCATTGTACCCAGCCTGTTGTCCATTTTTAATGCTTGTTATAAAATAATTGATCTGTGACAGATTGGAAATTAAAAAAACAAAAAATTGACCCTTCACCACAGATAGTTTGAGAATCACTGCTCTAGGCTTTTGTCTTGCTCTCTTCTCTGTGCCTGCCTGGACTATGCAGATCTATTTTTTATCTGTCTGATTAGATAAGGATATGCAGATTCTGGAAGACAGCAAGCAAGAAGTTCATAGAATATATTGAGAGATACATTATAAGGCCAAAAGACATTTGTAGCATCTTAAATGATTAATGGGTCTTTGTGGATTAATCAAAGTGCTTTTTTCAGTGAAGTATTAGCACTACAAATGCTGAGTTAGGAATAATATTAATGTAGAGTAGTTGTAAAGTTAAAGTTGATCTCAGAACTATGAGGTAGCTACTAAGCAAAATCTAAATACTACATAAAGAACATTATGTGTGTGAATGGATTACTGAGTATAAACCCAGGGGATTTAATCATAAGAGTTTTAATTATATGGGAGTATTGGTGTTAGCAAGACACTATGACTAAGTGCATGATGGAAAAGAAGAGGATTATTACACTTGTCTAACTAAAGACTACATTTTTTCCCTGTAAGGAATAATCAGGTCAGGTGAGGTAGCTCATGGCTGAGGTAGAAGGATCACTTGAGGCCAGGAGTTCGCGATCAGCCTGGGCAACATAGCAAGATTTTGTCTCTACAAAAAAAAATTTAAAAAACTAGCCAGGCATGATGGTGCATTTGTAGTTCTAGCTCCTTGGGAGGATGAGGCAGAAGGATTGTTTGAGCCCAGGAATTCCAGATTGCAGTGAGTTACGATTACACCACTGCATGCCAGCCTGGGTTAACAGAACGAGACTCCAACTCTAAAAGAATGATCAGATCCAAAAATCGATCTCCCATACTACTCTGCAAATCCCCCTACTGGGAATATACCCAGAGGAATTCAAATCACTCTATGAAAAAGATACCTGCACACATGTTTACTGCAGCATTATTTACAATAGCAAAAACATGGAACCAACCGTGCTGGCCATCAAAAGAAGACTGGATAAAAAAATGTGGTACATATACATGATGGAATATTACCTAGCCATAAGAAAGGACAAAATTATGAACTTCATAGCAACTTGGATGTACTTAGAGGCTATAATACTGAGTGATCTATCACAGAAACAAAGAACCGAGTATCACATGTTCTCACTCATAAGCAAATCTTGAACAACTATCGTAATACTATAAGAAAAGAATTGGCAGTAGTGGAAACTGCCAGAGGAGGGTGGGGGCAGGAGTGGCAGTAGTGGGAAACTGCCAGGGGAGTGGGGGGGCATACCTCATCATCAAGGTACCTGCATAATGAACATTTGTATACCTAACCCTGAATTGTACCTCACATATTTAAAATAAAAATTTATGGGAAAAAAAAGAATGATCAGAGCATCAACCAAAACAGTTGTGCGCAATATGTTAAAACTCAAAAGAAGGAAAGATAATGAATCCTAGTAACACATGTCAGAGCAAATGTTAGACCCCAAATCAAACTAATAATTATTTTATACTTAACATTTATTGAGAGTATACTATGCACTGGGCATTGTGCTAAGCAATTTACATGTATTATCTCATTTTATCTTCAGTATTCACATGTGAGAAAACTGAGGCATAAAGGAGGTAATCAATTTGTCCAAGGACACAGAACAAGTAAGAGGTGGCTTTTTGGTTGAAAGCCAAGAGGTCTAGGGAGCAAAGCCCAGGCCATAAACCACTATGTACTTAGTACATTGCCCTGGGCATTTGGTCGCCATAAGCCTAATCATCTGTAGCAACTATTACAACTGTCTGTCAAATATTGGGTTTTGGACTTAGGTCTGGATTTTATTTTTTGAGTAAGAGTCTCATTCTGTCACCCAGGCTGGTGAGCAGTGGTATGACCACGGCGGCTTTAACCTTCTGGGCTCAGGAAGCCGGGACTACAGGCTTACACCACCACACCAGACTGTTTTTTTTATTTTTGCAGAGACGAGGTCTCACTATGCTGCCAGGCTGGTCTCGGACTCCTGGGTTCAAGCAATCTTCTTGTCTTGGCCTCCCAAAATGCTGGGATTACAGGCATGAGCCACTGCACTCGTCCATAGGCCTGGATTTTAATTCTAGATCTGCTACTTACAACTTGGACAAAAAGTATAATCTTCCCAAGCTTCAGTTTTTTATCTGGAAAAAGAAGATTGTATTATCTACCTCACATGATTGCTAGGAGGAGCAAATGACAGAATTAGAGTGAAATACTTTTCTGCAGTATTTGGAGACTTAGAATTGTTCTCCCATGTGTAGGTAATTTAGGCCTTCTTCCTTGAGGTGTCACATCATAAAAGGAAGTATTTGCTTTTTGCTCTTATTTGTCTTCGATTTGGACAGTTCATTACCTTGTTTTTATCCTGTGTATCCACTTCTCCTGGTGCCATAAACTTCAGCAGAAGCGCCAAACACTTAGGGCTCTTGTGCCGGGTAGTCAAATGCAAAGGAGTCATCTCTTCCAGGTCCTTTTGCATCCAATTTGCTCTGCGTGTAAGTAAGAGTTTCATGAAACGATAATTTCCCTAAATAAAAAACAAGAGATGATCAGAAGAAATTTACTTTGGGGCCAATTTTTAAATGTTAATTAAAAATGTTTAAAGTATTTAAATTATTCTCCTAGAGTAATAACATTTAGAGAAGTTGATAAAAGAAAAACTACTTATAATTCCACTACATTAAGACATGAATTATTTTATTTTTTCATGTTTCCTTTTAACCACTTTCTACATGAATATAATTTATATAGTGGCTGGTCAATATTTTAATGGGTTATGGCAATGTTTTATTTAACCAGTCTATTATTGTTATATATGTAGAATGCTTCCTATATTTTCTTTTACAGAAAAATGCTTCAGTGTACATATTTTTCCACATAGTTTATTTTTCATAAGAATAAATTATCAGGAACAAAATTGCTGGGTCAAAGAAGTTTGTATATTTTATGGTGTTTGGTGTGTTTTCCAGATTGCTGTCTAGATGTGTAGGTGTACTAGTTTCAGCACATTCTGAACAATAGAGTATCTATTATTTATATTCAAAGTGTAAGAACCTTGTGAAATAAGCAGAGATGTTAAACCCCAATTTACAGGTGACGGAACTGAGATTGAAAAGTGTTGTTTTGCTCACGGTCTTCCGGTTAATAAGGAGGGGATGATTAGTTTTCTTGAAGTGAGTTATTTATGGGAACAGCTAAGGTAGAAGCAGCTTATTCAAAGTTTGGATCCCAGATTCATATGGTCACCTAAATGCCAACCCAGAAGTCATTGTAGGCCATTCACCAGCAGGCAATATTTTCCATGTCAGTTTAAGCCTCCAGTCTGGTATAATCAACCCACCTGGGGCTATAAGGGCTAGAGCAATACAGTGTTGAGGGTACAGGCCAACCATTACATAGGAAGTCTGTGTAATACGGGAGATTTGAAACAAAACTCTAAAAACTGTTCTTTTGCTCTTTTCTGAGATCTAATTCCTCACTTCCAATTCTGGTTGAAGACTTCCATGTGCTTAGTACCACGGAAATTTTAAGGTCAACATGACCAAACAGTATTGCATGATAAAGTTCTCTGCCTACTTCATGTCTATTTATCTCTCCCTATTCAGAGCATAATGGCAGGCAGGGTATCTGTCCTTTTCATCTTCTGAGACCTTCCACATTCTTAACCTTGTTAGAAGCGGGCCTTTCAGCATTACAATGTATTGATGTTCTACTACAAGGAGCTATCAGTATTAGTAAGGAAGACGTCTATTAATTGAGCAGACCAACCATTGTGAAGAAAGTGAGGCTTTAAGGCAAAGGGACTACCTAAAGTAACAATGAAGTGCAGAATGATGGAGGAGTCTTGCCTGCTTGCCCACAGGGGCAGAGATACCAATGGGAGCAGATATAAGAATAGATAAAGACCAAGGCTAGGAAAGAGGGTCCTTAGACTATCTATATTTGACTGGAACTTGGAATGGACTGAAAAGCAAACTGAGTCAGCTGGATTATTTCCTCTCAGAGAGACTTTCCTTGAGGACCCTAAGTAGAATATATCTTGTTATTCATTTCCGTCACAGTACTTTTCTCAGTTTGTAGTAACATATATTTATTTGTTTCCCTTCCTGTGAGCTCCCTCATAAACTGTAAGCTCCATGAAGACAGAGACTATGTTTTATGGACCACTGTGCTCAGCATAGTTCCTAGCACAAAATAGGTGCTTAATAAATATTACTTGAAGGACTAAAAAAGTAACATTTTTTATGAGATTAAAAAAAAAACCTCCAGAGGTTTTTGTCTTCATTTAAAAATTATTATTTTCAGTTCCTATGTTAGCTCATAACAGTTAAGAATCATTATCCTGGTCGGGCATGGTGGCTCAAACCTGTAATCCCAGCACTTCTGGAGGCCAAGGTGAGGGGATTGCCTGAGCCCACGGGTTCGAGACCAGCCTGGGCAACATGGTGAGACCTCATCTCTACAATAAATAAAAAAATTAGCCTGGCATGGTAGCACTTGCCTGTAGTTCTGGCTACTTGGAAGGCTGAGGCAGAAGGATCGCCTGAGCCCAGCAGGTTGATGCTGGGGTGGCCGTAAGCGTGCCACTGCACTCCAGCCTGGGCAACAGAGCGAGACTCCAACTCAAAAAAACAAAAACAAAAACAAAAAACAACCAAGCAAAACCATTATTCCCAGATATATGATATTTGGTTATTCTTACTTTTTAACGTTTCATTTATCTGAGCTTCATTAATAGTGCACATCATTTATCTGCACTTCTCATTTCATTTAGAAATGCCTGGTCTTGAGAAGAAAGGTGCTAAAATTTCCTCAAGAGGGCACTCTGCTCTAAATTTCTTCCATCTTCTCTTTGAAAAAAGAAAAAGTACGCAGGAAAAACAAATCTATGTGATACTTCATACCGAAAAATAAGGTTTGACCTTTCTGAGCATAACATTTCAAATATTACAGAATAATTCATCATGACCTTTTAAGAATATTCAATCAGACAGTCATTTTGATTGTGAAATTAAAGGAAAAGGGAAGGAGAAGAAGGAAACTAGTGGATGTTGGTGGGGGTAACAACTGAGTTACAGACATAGTGCTTGGCATATTTACATTTTACGTTATTCTGGGGATTTTACCTACACAGAACATGGCACATCCCAGTAGTAATATTTACTCACTCGTTCATTCAACAATCATTTATTGAGCCTTATTATGAAGTAGATGACAGTATGGCTCGCACTTCACTTTACTTATTACAAAGCTCTTTGAAATAATTTCACTTTTCTCCTCACAGAAGTATCATGGAAAATTTTTACAGATTAATAAAGTATCCTCCTGAGCTTCTATTTTCTCATTTGTAAAACAGGATAATAATAGCACCTGTTAGGCCGTCATAATTCTTATCTTAATTGTCCCATAACATCAAGAGCTTCTTTTTGTCTGTCATGTATTATACATATGAAATGAAATAAATAATATTTGTAAAAGAACTTAGAACAGTGCACAAAGCAAGTACTCAGTAAATGTTTGCAATTATTATGAATAATTTTTCAGTGTGGAGAAGGCAACAAAACATAGATGGTCAGGTAGAACCACAACTGGCCCAGGATGAGGGCATGTAGACAGAAAGATTTAATTGTAGCATACATATTTCAGCTAGTGATTAGGGAGAGAACCAAGATTAGGAAGAGGTAGATGTAAAAATAGTTAGAATGTTATAAGTAGAGTACTTACTTCTTATCTGCTGGGGATATATTCCTAGACCCCCAGCAGATACCTGAAACTGCAGACAGTACTGCAGTATACTATGTTTTTCCTGTACTCCTATGCTTATGAGAAAGTTTACTTTATAAATTAGGCACAGTAAGAGATTAACACAATAGCAATTGTAACAATATGCTGTAATTAAAGTTTTGTGAATGTGGTCTCTGTCTCTGTCTCTCTCTTTCTCTCAAAATACCTTAATCTTTTCAGACCACAGTTGACTGCTGTAACTGGGACTGGTGCAAGTGAAACCATGGCTAACAGGGGACTACTGTAATGGTTTTCTGATTTTTTTTTTTACCTTGAGGAAGATTTCTATATTCTACCTACAGGTAATGATGACCCAGAACCAACAAAGGCATAGTCAATAAGAATTTAGTTGGTACCCTGGGAAAAAGGTCAGTTATATGATCAGTCCAGCCTCTCCTATTCCAAAGGACAGAGTCCCATCGGATATTATCTATAAAGACTGGGGCTAGAAACAATATAGTTCAGTTGGTCCAAGGTCATGTAATTAATTTGGTCTCATGAACAAACACTTATTGAAGGCCCACTGTATGCAAATTCAACGTTTGGGAATGAACAGAAGGAACAGAGAACTTTAAGAACTGAAATCAAGAAAATATTTATAGTGTTAATGGAAAAGGAGAAGATACTAGTTTGAGGCAGGGAGCTAATTTGACAACTCCCTGAAGGTTGTATGACCCTTGGGACCCATGTAATAGGCTATTTTTTCCCATAAATGCCCTTGACATAGAAACAAACAAAATGTCTAAACATTTCTTTAATAATTCTTGAACTGAGAACTTCTTAAGTTTTTAGGCATATTCTTATAATGCAAATACTTTTGAGAAGATTTGGGAGTTAATCATTTAATACCACCTCTTAGGGTCACACAGAAACCAATTCTGAGGTGAGGATTGGGATCTACTTTTACAATTTCTGACTGGTAGGAAATATATAAGAATGATGGAGATAATAGATCAAGAATATACAGTATATTCTTAAGTAAACTCTGATGGTAGGTGAGTAGAAATAAGGAAGCTGAAATTATAGGAAGGTCTTGATTTAGTCACTAAAAGGACCTTACCCTGCTATGATCAGGTTCATTATGCCTCTGAAATGTTTAAACATTTCCAAAGGCCCTAAAACAGTAACTTAAATGTTTTTTTTGTTAGGTAGTCATAATTCTTACCTTAATTGTCCCATAATTATTAACATCAAGAGCTTCTTTTTGTCTGTCACATAAATGATTATGACACTTAGATTTTCCCCAAATGTACAAAATGGGTGAAAGAAAATGAAAAGTTCTCTGACCTGGAGAACAGAACTTGAAACGAATTTGGGAAACAAATCAGCCCCAAATGCCAATTTTAACTTTATATTTTTGTCTCTCCAGTACTCTTAAAATTAACTCCCTTTTACAAGAAGCATATAGTTATTTCATCTTAATAACAATAAGATAGAGATTTTGAGTGAAATACTTTGATATTTGCTTTAGAATTTTTCTTTTTAAGATGTAAAACATTAACAGATATGGTTAATGCTTCCTTTGTGTCCCTAATCCCATTACCTTCTCTCCTTCTTTGGAGACAACTATCCTGAATTTGGTGTTTATCGTTTTAATACGTTGTTTATTTTTATTTCACACAAATATATGTATATGCATATCCATAAATGACACAGTATTGTTATACATGTTTTTAATCTTCATATAAATGGTCCTGCATGAATCATTTGCCATCTTTTATTCAAAGTAATATTTCTGAGGTTTCTTCAAGTTGCTTTGGTTCATACATTTTCACTGAAGTAACTATGATATCATATAAAAATAATATACTTGTTCTTCTCTAGAGGAATATTTAGCATGTTTCTCATTTTTCACAATTACAAACAACATTGTAGTGAATATTGTTATATGTATCTCCTGGCAAGTGTGCAAACATTTCTGAAACTGCTGGGCTGAAACTGCTGTCTAAAGTAGCTACTCCAAGTTACATCCTATCAGTAATATATGAGGATTTCTGTTTCTCCACATCCTAACCACATTCGATTTTGTCAGACTGGCTAATTTTTACCAATCTAATGGTTATTTATTTATTTATTTATTTGGTTTTGTTTGTTTTATAGAAGAGGTTGTGCTATGTTGGCCAAACTCAACTCCTGGTTTCCGTGATCTTCCTGCCTCAGTGCCAAAATGCTGGAATTACAGGCATGAGCCACCATGCCCAGTCTATTTTTATTTTTTTTTTAGAGATGGGGTCTCACTCTGTCATCCAGGTTAGAGTGAAGTGGCACAGTGGCATGATTATAGTTCACTGTAGCTTTGAACTCCTGGGCTCAAGAAATCTTCCCACCTCAGGCTCCCGAGCAGCTGGGACTATAGGTGTGTGTCACCATGTCTGGCTTATAGTTGTGCATTTCCGTAATTGAGGTGGAATGTTTGTATATGTTTGTTGACTATTTGTTTCTTCTGTAAATAGCCTTTTGTGTTGTTTACTCATTACTGAACTTAGATATTGTTTTTTTCTTACTAATCAATAGGAGTTCTTTACATATTCTGGATACTACTTCTTGATTGGTTTTGTAAATATCTTCTCTCTTTATGTGACTTATCTTTTGTTTTGTTTATGCTCTTCCACTAGGAATGAATTTATAATCTGAATGATGATATTGTTAGCTTCCTTAGCATTGGATTTCTTCATATACTTTGCAATTTTTGTTTACAAGTTCATTTTATTTATTTATTTATGCAGGTTCATTTTAAGGAGAAGAATATGTTGTTATTTTTCATTTGTTTGCTTTGCTTCTCTTTGCTCACTCTTATAGCTGCTTCCATTCATCTCCTAGAATTAAAAGAATCCGGTCTTACAGTGATCTCCTGCAGTCCTGTCTTCAGTGATATTAGGGATATCATAGTCATTGTCATGAGCTAGTGGGTAACTTCTTGATCCTGAGGCTTGAATTGTGTACCGCTACTGTCATTTGTCTAGACAAACAGCTTCCTCCAAAGCTGTAGCCTCATAGTAAGGCAAAGAATATCCCAAAATTCTAAGTATTTTCTAGGCATTTACACAAATATGACCACCTTTCAATCACTCAGTGGAAAGGAGGGGGTATCTTCCTGAATTAGACATACCTGAAATCATATACTAAAGGACTGCTGTCTGTTCCTGGTAAGTGCCTTTATTACTAACTTCTCGACAATTGGCAACTGGTTCTCAAAACATTTTGCATCTCACCTCCATGTTTCTTCCCAAAATGGCTACCATATTTTCTATATCTGGCTCCCAGGAGACTTTGATATTTGCCTCCTCTTCAGCTGGGACAATTACTTTAACAGACATCAATGTTCAAGGCTTGGTTAACACCCCCGACAGCAGCCCTTTTCCCCATCAGAATACTGAAAAGGCTGCATATTTTCCCAAAACCAGTACTTTGGGATCGACATGTTTCCCAATTAAACGCTTTGTATTCTTATTCTCTCTGTGCTCTCAGCGGTTATACTTTCTCTCATTCATTATACATATAAATGTTCGTTTTTGGGGGTTCATTTATAAATTGTATATAATTTTGTCCTGGGAATATTATTACTATAGTTATAACAGCATATACAAATGTAAAGTAGACATTCTGTTGTATTTTATTCTAAATCCTAACTATATTATATACCAAAAATATATTACTTAAAATTGAAACGAAAATAATAGAAACACGTTGTTAATTCTAATGATATCATATGATTATGTATTTATAAACTCCCTAGGCATCTACAGTATTATTTTTAATTGTTTTTTTTTTTTTTTTTGAGTTGGAGTCTCAATCTGTCACCCAGACTGGAGTGCAGTGGCCGCTCCCGGCCACCGCAGCCTCCACCTGCTGGGCTCCGGCGATCCTTCTGCCTCAGCCTTCCGAGTAGCCGGAATTATAGGCGCATGCTACCATGCCCGGCTGAATTTATTTATTTATTTATTTATTTTAGAGATGAGGTCTCGCCAAGTTGCCCGGGCGAGTCTCGAACCCGCAGGCTTAGGCAATCCACTCACCTCAGCCTCCCAAAGCACTGGGATTACAGGCTGAGCCACCGAGCCCAACTGTACAGTATTATTTTTAAAAAGAACCACTATCTTTAGGAAGTATATAGGTCACAAATATCAGTAATCTCATTGTATCAAACTTTTCTGTAGTGGTTGAAGACACAAATGAGTTTTGGAAATACCACATAGTGTAGGGAGAGGCAATCTGCCCTGGACCTTGAGTGTCCCTGCATATACTTACTGGGCATGCCAAGAATGCAAAGCCTCGACTCCTCTTTACTGGGGCCATTTCTCAGAACGGGATTTGTGAGATCTTGAAGGATGAGGTAATATCATTCACTGTGACAAAGACCTAGCAGGAGTGCTTACTACTTACTAAAAGCTGGAGATGTCACAAAATTTAGCATTCTTCAGACGTCATGTAAACACACTATGTGCTGTGTCCATCTGGGTCCTCTGTATTGCCCCCATGATTCTTGGGAGCAAGAGTAGTTGATGCAAACACATAGGTGCTCATGCTCCTTACCGTGCCATCAGTAAAAAGGCTTCTTATCTCTGATAGGAGTCTTGTGTCTCTTGTCAGCATCCATTATCTCTTTTTTTTTTTTTTTGAGAAAGCAGGATTTATTAAGAGGACAGAAAATCTCCCACAGTGGGAGGGGACCCAAGGAAGCTGCCCCATTATCTTTTAAGTAGGGTAAAATTAAATTCCAGAACTGATGAGACAATAAGAGAGGACAGTTTTCTTGGAGAGGCCTATCCTCAGGCATCCTCAGGGTTAGGGATGAGAAGCGTCCCTGAGTTCAGGCCCAAGTGATGGGCAAGGTTGGAGGGTAAGGGACTCCAGTGTCCTATTTGCTAATGAGTCTGAATGGTAAGAGGTAGGATTAAAGCAAGCTGCCCAAATAATGCCTTTGTCTTTGCTCACCTTCCTTTGAGCAGGCAGAGGAAGGCATGGTATATGACAAGGGGGTAGCAAGCTGAAAGGCAATGTGGTTGTAGCTGCTGAACCAAGGAATCTCCAGGACAGAAGTGAATGGTGAGAACCATGAGGCCCTTGCTATTTGACACAGAACTTTGTGCGGATTGAAAACAGAGGTTCGTTTGACTGAGACACGTGTGAGCAGGTGCTCAAAAGTGAAGGTGAATGCAGAGCCATGCCTAATAGCACAGAACCAACTGAGCTATGTACCTGATATCTGCTACAGCCTGACTTGTTTGGCAATGAGGATAAAGCACTGGATAGCCACTGTCTAAAGCAAAGCAGCTGGTTAAATGGTTTGGCTAAGTTAAAACCTGATGGTGTCCATTAGGAGGCAGTAGCTGTCCAACCTCAGTGACAACTCTGGAAGACTGTGGTAAGGACCAGTCAGTCCAGTAGATTGAAATGAAAGCTATCACCCTTACCTTAAGCAATTCTCCTCAGAACTAGTCATATTTTTACTAATTCCTGAGCTGCTGCCAATGCCCTAGTCACCTGGTCTATGTTACTTGAAAGTAGCATAAGAACCATAATAAGCATAACATCCACAATAATCACTTATTGAGTACACTGCTCACAGAGTCCTCCTATAGTGGCCCACATGGTCTAAGGCGAGAAATATAATAAGTCTCTGTATATTTGTCCCATATGTACTTACTCTTCTAGGTGAAAGTTATGGGTACAGGTACAAGGAAGGTATGACTGGAGAAAACGTGAAGTTGTATCTATTGGATGGGATATACTAATTTTGCTGCTGAAGAGAGAAAATAATATCTTTAGCATCTAGGAGGTGAACATCTTAGACTTTGGAAGGTACAGACTTTGGCTTCTAACTCCAGTATTGCATTCTTGCAAAATAAAGATATAGTTAGCTACCTGAATTAAACAGCAGCTGAAGCTAGCCATCTGACTTGTTGCTGTGTTTTTCATCCCTGTCCATGTGCTTTCAAATAGAATTGATGGGGACATTGGTGGTTCTGAATGACACCATCAATGACAGCTCCTCAATGTGGACCCCCTCATACACATAGAAGTACAGGAGCTAGCACAATCGTATCTTAATCTGTTGGATAAAAATCCATATGCTTCTTCTGATGAGTGAGAAGCCTTGGGTTATGTCATGTATGACAATTGAAGCTACAACTACTTGGTGATATTGCCCATGTGGCTTAGACAAAGCAATGTAATAGCCATCCATGTTTAACAACAAATCCTGAACTAAAGTGACTTATGCCTCTTCAGGTTATATACTTGTATGTGGGGGAGAGTGGGTCATGGTATATTCCTCCATTGGGTTTGGGAGTTTATTTTCAGTGCATCTTGTGCTTCCTGTAACTATTGGCAATGACATCAAAGATTAGCAGGTCAGTCAACTCCCTTGTGTGGGTCATAATAGAGAATAGACTGGCCTTAGATTATATCCAGGCAGTATGAAGGAGGACCTTCTATCTCCCCTGGTACTTACTTACAGTTGATTTAGTCCAGGATACTGAGGGACATTAATTGAAGTCAATATTGCAGGATGTTTTCATCCTGCCACTTGGAGTCCTGTTAACTAAATGGTGTATGAGACAATTTAAAATGGTTTGATCCCATACTATCTTGGTAATATTAATCAGAGTAGCTGATGGAATGACATACTTACGTCAAGAAAATGTTGGGTGGAAGGATGAGTTGTTGGAAGAGGCAATCTACTATGGGTCCAAGACATCTCTGCATGCTTGTACTGGGTATGCCAAGAATGTAAAGTCTTGACTACTCTTCATCAGGGCAACTCCTCAGGATTGTGTTTGCAAAAAGCAACTGGAGGGATGAGGTCATGCCTTCCTCTGGGCTTATTTTCTACTTATTATAAAAGTGGTAGATTCCTGAAGTTCTATTTTCCTCATTTGTGTTGGAAACGCTCTATGTGCAGCATCCATCTGGGCCCTCTGCAACTTCCCTATGTTCCCTGGGGTCAAGAGAAACCAATGCAAACATATAGGTGCTCATGCTTTTTTGCTGTGCTGTGAGTAATATACTCCTTTGTATCTGACCCTAAAGTCTCAAGTCTATTGTTAGCATAGAAACCATAACAGACTAATTTCTTAGAGTAAAATCAAATCTCAAACCATGCAAATAATTCTATATCATTGTAATATGAAACGCAATGTAAGAAGAAGTGAAAAATATGGTTAGAGAAGTAGGCAGGGGCTAGAAAGTGGGTAGTGTAGTGTGGTAATAAGAAGCCTAAAATTAGCTGGGCTCGGTGGCTCAGTCTGTAATCCTGCGCTTTGGGAGGCTGAGGTGAGTGGATTGCCTGAGCCCGCGGGTTCGAGACCCGCCTGGGCAGGTGAGACCTCATCTCTACAATAATAAAAAAAAAAAAATTAGCCAGGCATGGTAGCGCGTGCCTGTAGTTCCAGCTACTTGGAAGGCTGAGGCAGAAGGATCGCCGGAGCCCGGGAGTGGCCACTGCACTCCAGTCTGGGCGACAGAGTGAGACTCCAACTAAAAAAAAAAAAAAAAAAGAAGCCTAAAATTTATCATATTGGTAGGAGTGCTTTCCTGAAGACTGAAGGAAAAATAGGGTTAGTGACAAAAAGTTTTTGAGTTCTGCTTTTTTTTAAACTTTTCTTCTTCCTTCCTTCCTTC